>JAUUDZ010439031.1:0-13238 GCA_032361705.1 Panulirus versicolor
AGCGACAAAGCAAAATAAATAAATAAAAACATATATATTTCATTTATTTATTATACTTTGTCACTGTCTCCTGTGGTAGCGAGGTAGCGCAAGGAAACAGACGAAAGAATGGCCCAACCTACTCACATACACATGTATATACATACATGTCCACACATGCACATATACATACCTATACATTTCAACGTATAAATATATATACATACACGGACATATACATATATACACATGAACATAACTCATATTTGCTGCCTTTATTCATTCCTGTTGCCACCCTGCCACACATGAAATGACACCCCCCTCACCCGTCAGCAAGGTAGTGCAAGGAAACATACGAAAGAATGGCCCAACCTACCAACATACACATTCATATACATAAATGCCCACACATGCACATACCTATACATTTCAACATATACATACATATACATGCACAGACATATACATATATACACATGTACATATTTATACTTGCTGCCTTCATCCATTCCGTCGCCACCTCATCCATGAAACAGCACCCCCCTCCCCCCACACACACGTGAGGTAGCACTAGGAAAAGACAACAATGGCCACATTCATTCACACTTAGTGTCTAGCTGTCATGTGTAATGCACTGATTGCCATTTCCTGCATCAGAGAGGTAGCACCAGGAAACAGATGAAGAACGACCCATGAACTCATATACACATATATATACATAAATGCCCATACACACACATATACATACATACATATGCATATCAACATATACATAGACATATACATATATACACATGAACATATTCATACTTGTTTGCCTTCATCCACTCCTGGCACTACCACACCCCACAGGAAACAACACTGCTACCCCCTGCTTCAGCAAGGTAGCACCAGGAAATCAGACAAAAAAATTACATTTTTTTCATACATATTCACTATATCCCGCATTAGCGAGGTAACATTAAGAACAGAGGGCTGAGCCTTTGAGGGAATATCCTCACTTGGCTCCCTTCATTGTTCCTTCTTTTGGAAAAATTAAAATTGGAGGGGTTTGTAGAGTTTTTAAAAAAAGAAGAGAGAATGTTGGAAACGACACTTGTGTGAAGAAGTACCGGGAAAAATTGAGTGTAGAATGGCAAAAGGTGAGAGCAAATGATGTAAGGGGAGTGGGTGAGGATTGGGATGTATTTGGGGAAGCAGTGATGGCATGTGCAAAAGATGCATGTGGCATGAAAAAGTGTAGTGAATGGTGGGATGAAGAAGTAAAGTTGTTAGTGAAAGATAAAAGAGAGGCATTTGGACGATACTTACAAGGAAGGAGTGGAAATGATTGGTGATGTATAAAAGAAAGCAATAAGAGGTCAAGAGGAAGTTGCAAGGGTTAACAAAGAGGGCAAATGAGAGCTGGGGTGAGGGAGCATCATTAAACTTTAGGGAGGATAAAAAGATGTTTTGGAAGGAGGTAAATAACATGTGTAAGACAAGAAAACAAATGGGAACATTTGTAGGGTGTTTTGGTCAAGGTGGTGTGCAAAGTGAAAGGGTCAGGGAGAACGGTTTGGTTAAGAGAGAAGAGGTGGTGGAGGCTTTGTGGAAGATGAAATCCAGCAAGGCAGCAGGTTTGGATGGTATTGCCTGAGGACTGGCAGAATGTATGCATAGTGCCACTGTAAAAAGGCAAAGGGGATAAAGGTGAGTGGCAAACTGTATGAGGGTACTGACTGAGCGGATGAAGGCATGTACAGAGCATCAGACTGGGGAAGAGCAGTGTGGTTTCAGAAGTGGTAGAGGATGCATAGATCAGATGTTTCCATTGAAGAATGTGTGTGAGAAATACTTAGAAAACAGATGGAGAAGGCATATGACAGGGTTGATAGAGATGCTTTGTGGAAGGTCTTAAGAGTATATGGTGTGGGAGGTATGCTGCTAGAAGAAGTGATAAGTTTTTACCAAGGATGTAAGGCATGTGTACAAGTAGGAGGAGGGGAGAGTGATTGGTTCCCAGTGAATGTTGGTCTGAGGCAGGGAAGTGAATGCAAGAGTTTTGGAGAGGAGTGAGTATGCAGTCTGTTGGGGATGAGAAGGCCTGGGAAGTGTCAACTGTTGTTTGCCAATGATACAACTCTAGTTGCTGATTCAAGTGAGAAACTGCAGAAGTTGGTGACAGTTTGGAAAAGTGTGTGGATGGAGAAAGTTAAGAGTAAATGTGAATAAGAATGTGAATAAGAGCAAGGTTATTAGGTTAAGTACGATTGAGGGACAAGTTAACTGGGATGTAAGTACGAAAGGAGGAAGTGAAGTATTTAAGATATCTGGGAGTAGACTTAGCAGCGAATGGAACCATGGAAGCGTAAGTGAGTTACAGGGTGGGGGAGGGGGCGAAGGTTATGGGAGCAGTGAAGAACATGTGGAAGGAGAGAACATTATCTGGGAAAGCAAAAATGGGTATGTTTAAAGGAATAGTAGTTTCAACAACATTATATGGTTGTAAGGCATGGGCTATAGATAGGGTTGTACGAAGGAGGGTGGTTGTATTGGAAATGAAACGTTTGAGGACATGTAGTGTTAGGTGATTTGATCGAGTAAGTAATGAAAGGGTGAGAGAGAAGTGTGGAAATAAAAAGAGTGGGAATGAGAGAGCAGAAGAGGGTGTGCTGAAATGGTTTAGACATATGGAGAGAATGAGAGGAAAGATTGACAAAGAGGATATAAGTGTCAGAGGTGGAGGGAACAAGGACAAGCGGGAGACCAAATTGGATGTGGAAAGATTGAGTGAAAAAGATTTTGAGCGAATGGGATCTGAACACACAGGAAGGTGAGAGGCGTACAAGGAATAGTGAATTGGAATGATGTGGTATACTAAGGTCGACATGCTGTCAGTGGACTGAACCAGGGAATGTGAGATGTCTGGGGTAAACCATGGAAAGGTCTGTGGGGCCTGGATGTGGACAGGGAGCAGTGGTTTCAGTGAATCACACACGACAGCCAGATACTGAGTGTGAACGAATGTGGCCTTTTTGCCTGCTTTCCTGATGCTACCTCGATGAAGCAGGGGGTAACGATGCTGTTTCCTGTGGGACGGGGTAGCACCAGGAATGGATGAAGCCAAGTAAGTATGAATATGTACATGTGTATATATGTATATGTTTGTGTATGTGTATGTATATTTATGTATATGTTGATATGTATAAGTATGTATATGTGCATGTATAAGCATTTATGTATATGTGCATGTATGGGCCATTCTTTCTTCGTCTGTTTCCTGGCTCTACCTTGCTGAAGCGGGAAACGGCTTTCAAGTAGAGAAAAATAAAATGACCACCCCCTATGGGTGGATGAACAGATGGGTTGACTGTGAACCAACTGTCACAACCAGGACAGTTGTGTCATGGTCAGGTACCCTAATTGCTATACCATGGAGGTACATAGCCATCTCTCAAATACCTTAGTGCTCACAACTGAGCCTGATGTCAAGGTAGATATTTCTATCCTTAAGCTGCCAAGCCACTGCAAATGTGCAATACAACCAAAAGATGATGCATATCAGTGCTCTATAGAGAAAGAACTGACAAAAAAGAAAAGCTCATGAAACAGGCTTGTAAGCCACTGCAGAGAAAGTTGATTTCTGAAACTTCCTGGGAAATTCTGAAGACAATAGTGCGGTGAGAAAACCGTCAAGGCTGACTTTAGAGAAAAAAAAAGGTATCTATACAGTGAGTCTTTCAAAGTACTTTGTAGAGAGATTCAATAAGAACAAGTAGTATTGCTACAAATGCTGGACTATGCCAACAAAAACCAACTGGAAACAGTGAAGAACCTTTACTGCTAGCAGGAGCTAACCTTCAGCAAACCCGATTCCCCCACACACCTTTTTGTAAATGAGAGCCAAGAATGCCAATCAAATTACAGAGAAGTAATGCTACATGATGGCAAATAGACTCTAGCATCTGTGTAATGATCCCTAATTTTAATTACATCAATTCACCAAATACCCAGCTGCTTTTTATTAACAAGAACTCAAGGAGTGATATAGGTCTTTGCAAAGCTGCTGGCCCTTGCTCCTGAAGGTATGCAATATTCAGTAAAGCTAGTCTTAATAGAGTATGAGACTAACTTTGTTGCTGTGATCAAATCATAAGATTGTCCCAGCACTCCTGGTCCATCAACAGTGTACTCCAATGAATATGCATGGAGCAACTGAAATTGAAGGAAACTTTGATAAGAAAGTTAAATAGGAGTCAAATTTTCTAAGAATAAAAACCAATGTCTCTAAAAAACTATAGAAGTTGTTTTCCAACAGTCAAGCTTAAGTGGGATCAATCCAAGTTCCTTTGTTCCCCCAAAAGCCTGATAGTATTAACAAGTCATAAACAGTTCATCAGAAGAATCCTCAAATACATTACTGGGATGAGATTATTAAGTTCAGAAAAAATTACCACCATGAAACACTTTAGTCTGGAAATATCCTTCCTTACTCATAAGATGACTTCTAGTAATCCAACTGCCATCAGATGGGACTGGCCACAAGGAAGACTTTGCCCAAGCAGAAATGTACCACCTCATTGCTGGACCCAAGGCACCACTTCTGGTCAGGAGAGGTAAACAATATTACCAATTTAAAAGTGAAGCCCAAATACAATTGCATTAAAACATGCTTGTGAAATATGGCTTCTCATTACCATAGAAATGTGTACATTAATTAATTCATAACTGCATGTGCTTTAAACTGAAAAAACAATTACCTATGCCATCTATGGAATGAGGTAGAGATAAGTGAGATTTAACAATTTAGCAAAATAAAAATAACAGAAAAACAAATTGTACTTCTTCAATTTATTGAAAGTTTGCTTCAATCAACCATAAATAGAAGCCATTTGTCAATGAAAGAAAAGGAAATTAATTTTTGTAATGTCTTTTTCCCCTATGAACACTGTTTAATCTTATTTTGGGGAAATATATTAGATATTGGGAGTTGAAATAAATTAGATGCTGTGAGTTAACAGTACTATCTATCTATCATCATCAACTCCATTCTCTGTTCCATGGAGTGGATCAGGCACAAAGACTCTGAAACAAGTCATAAACATCCTCAAATTATGCCAAAAGTATTACAATGAAACATAATTCAACTTACATATTGTATATCTCCAGTTTCTCTGAGAAGACATAAACTGACAATGCAGCTTACATTACACCTATGGTGATGCACTCAAAAAGGAAGCTGGCTACTTTCTTGTACTTGGTAGATTCAACGAGCTGGGAGCCAAGGTTATTCAGAAACTAAGAGCATTCTTCTTCCAAGGTCCCAGTGCCTTCATACCAGTCAGAACCAAAAGATGGTGCAGTTCCAGAGCCCATATATAGTAATCTCGTTATTCCTGAACTCATCTTTACATACAGAAGTTATGTCAAGATGTAATATATACAAAACTTGCTTGCCCCTCTTCTAAGCATGTGATGTTATAGCATCAGGCTGCATACCACTTTAATCAGGCATGAGTGGCTGAGGTTTTCATTCACATGGAATATCAGAAGACACATTCCTTGGGCATACCATTCAACAAAACTTACAAATGAAGGCATGTTGGTCATACCGGATGATCACTTTTTTAGTCCAGATATATAAGTATTAACAGCACATGAGGTGATAACAGCACATGGGGTGGCAAGGCAGAAGGATATACCAATATAAAGAGCATATGCACCACGATGTGTAACGCCCTTATGTTAACAGCATGATGGAGAAGCTTCCTCTTTTGAGTTATAGTGGTCCATCAAAGTTAAAGGTTTGCTCCAGCATGGCTCAGACTTGACATAACATGGCTAAGATCATCCTTTCCATGATGGATTTGTTCTAGGTGCTGTGCTTGTGGGTTCATTTGAATGGGTATCACTGAGTTATCTATGAAGTTATTCAAAGTTCAAGCTGTTGAGATGAAACTGGATTATATTCATCTAGTGCTGCATTGCAGGCATTAATTCACCGGAGGCAGATAAGAAAGTTCAAATGGTAATCTGGGAGGCACTGCCGATCCTAAAACACTTAGTCTAAAAGGGGAAGGTAATCTGTTTCAGTTAGAAGTTATTCTAACAGAAGTTCAGGGTCTTCACAAAGGTATACTGCAATGTTTTGTTATATTCCCAAAGTCTGTCATTGCTAAAAGATGGAGAAACCCCTGGGAATTAGGTTAATCTCGATTGTTACTTTCTCATGAGTACCCATGAAGAAAATTTTCATGAAACAGTTGACACATAGTGCTCACCATATCAGTACCATCAGCACTGAATGTTTCTAAGCTTTGGACTCACCCAGAATCAATTCTATCTGTCTAGTTTTCTTTTACTGATTTCTACCTAGCTGGTTTTCATTTCACTACATAAAACAGTGAAAAGTCTCTCCATTTCTTTTGGTGGGCACTTTTACATTTCTGTATGGTGCCTTATTTTTCGTATAATTACTCTGATTCTTCCCTGTTTTGCAAGTTTTTAACTCTTGTAAATTTTCTTTACTTCCCTGTACTTGTTTTCATTTATAAATCATCATGCATCCTTCTTTTTCTTTCATTACTATACAGGTCTGTTTCTGTCAGCCTTTCATAACACTGAACCCCAAAGTTTACTGAAGAAAAATTTCTGCAGTTATTATAGTTTCTAAATCTTAGTTTACATTGTTAATGACCATACTATACAGCATAAGACAAATCTGCTTCTTACGTAAATGATGGATATTTTCTTGAATATCTTTCCATCCTTCAAGGTGAAAGTTCTCATTATTACTTCAATCATTACATGACTTGCTAAAACTTTCATTTTTTCATTCAATGTGGATCACAAATTCCAACTTTCTATCGTGATTACTTCACAGCAAAACTACTTGTGCACAGACACCTTGTAACCTGTAACTGTTTTGCTGTTAATTTTTCCATAACTATCCTTTTTTTTCTCTCCACAAACTTCCATTAAGTTTTCCTATGACCATCTGCATATTTGAAATTACTAATATATATATATATATTTTTTTTTTACCTTAAACCATGCTCACTATGGTCTGATCTGCAATTTACTTTACTATGCTTTTTCTTTAGTGTCAGACATCTTTATTACAAACAGTACTTCAGTTAATGTCTTCCTTGAGGCACCCCTGGGAGAATGTCCTCTTCCCCAGATATAGCTCCATTTGCAACAACTTTGACTTCTTTTTTGTTCCATTTTCCTAACTATTTATGTTTTCTTTTGCTATTCTATGTGTAATGAACGTGAGTGAATGATTCAAATTTGGCACACATTAGTGTAAGTGGTGCTGGTGGAGGGACAGACAGGCAGGCCATTTTTGAACCAGAGTTGGGCTGTTGACTGAGGGCAAGGAAAAAACAACATATAAACAGGTATGTGATCATGATAAAGGATGGTGAAGTGGCATGTATGTAAGCAAAACTCTGTGCTTTTAGAGCTTTATGCTTTATTACCTGAGATAAGAAAATAGGAAATTAACTGTTTTGAGTTTATTCTTTGGATGGCAAAATCTACTGAATTAATTTGTTTGAGTACTGAGGTACAGTTTTATGGAATGCCTGCATGACCTTTTGCAAGGTTTGTAGGAGTACATGTGGTGTGAGTGAGGAGTGAAAGGATTTTAAGAGAAATTTTTAGTTGGTTTTGTTCCTTAATAAATTGTTTGAGCATTCAGGTTTAGAAATTATATTTGATAAAAAGCATCTGTCTATTTATGCAACCCTGGCAGGAATTTACTCTAACTGATTTTTTTTTGTGAACAAAGTCAGGCAAGCCCTGGCAGTTACTCTGCTATACACCGGGGGTGAGCTTTGGCCTCACTACATATGTAACAAAACTCTGTAGCTTCCCTTGTCAAAAACCACAGCAATTACATAAGTAACAAAACTCTGTAGCTTCCCTTGTCAAAAACCACAGCAAAGTCAATAAAAACTGTACCGTATCCACTGTCACTTCTTACATTAGCATTTCATGTATGCTCTTGTAGTGTGCTAGCAGCTGTGTTTGTGTAATCTTGTATAGTGCAAATCCACACTGGCCTTTATTATCATGATTGCTTTTCTTTGGGTGCTTCAGCGTATGTTTCTTGATCATTCTTTTGAATACATATTCTACAATATGTCAGATATCAGAATATTTCAAGTAAACATGCAGAGTCTACAGAACAGATATATAAAGGTTACAAAGACTGCATTAAAAAGAAGCATTGATATAACTTACACCGATTGCCTTCCTGAATGTGTAATTCAAAGCTCACTCTTGTTCAACAACAACAGAGGAAACAAAGTAAGGCTGGTGTCTTGCTGTTAGTCAATGCTAAACTTAATGCAGTACTGAAAAACGTGATTGCTGTATATAATACTTAGTCAATGCTAATCTTAATGCTGTACTAAAAAATGTGACAGCTGTATATAGGTACTGACTCCACCATTGTGGACACTAAAGATAAGCATCCAAAGGAAATAAAAGAAACATTAAATTTACAGACCCATACACAGACACTAGAGGTACATAATAGACTAGGGAATTAGCTGCTCTCCAGTACTTTGAATAAGTCCTTTGCTAGAGTTGTTGTGACTAAGCCTTAAACTCTGAAAGAAATACCACTTTGAAGTCTCCATACCCTCTAACAAATTGAAGTAGATATCCCTTGCTGACTTCTGTCTGCTCCACCCTCTTTGCAATTGAGGCTATTGAGAAAGTTAGGGACAATAAGAGATCAACACCCATAGTGATCAGCAAGATTACCTTCATTCCCCATCTTCCATTTTCCTTAGCTCAGAAGAAGCTTTCTGTAAGTCTGAACCCACCCAAAATGACAAAAAAAAATCTATTTCAATCAACTCCAACCAGCTCTTTCACAGAAAAGGACATGAGCTCCAAGGCTGAGGTGAGCCAATGTATGAACACGGGTCCTAGTCTTTTCAAGTAGGCCACTGCCCATCAAGCACAGATTACACCAATCTGGGAGTAGCCTTTTATACCCTGAGGATGCCTGGATCCCCAGAGAAGTACTCTTTCTCACCATCACTCAGGCCAGCTTCCAACCATCCCTCTCATCTATTGCATACAGGAGATGAATTTAAAGAAGGTTCATGAAGATCATGAAAGGTTTAAGTTTTTCTTTTATACCTGTTCTGGAGCATGTATTTTTTTTAAATAATTAAGATAAAAAATTATGATATCTATAAAGGAAAACAACTTATTTTGGATACCGAGGTCATGGTGATATCTCTCTTAAGAATATGAAATGAGTAACTGAAGACATGGTTGTGAGTTGAGGTTACAGAAATATTGCCATTATGACCAATCCCCAAATCATGAGGAATCTGATGCTTTCAAACCCAAATACCTGTTTTTCATCAACAAAGTCTGAATACTAAAAATGCACTAGTATTACATAATTTCTTAAATAAAGAGATTTATCCTGCATATATGGTACTTGGTACAAAATCGTTTTTTAAACCTGGGACATCAAAAGAATCATTATTTCTTTAGTACTGATACTACTGTATCATTTTTGTTTGAATTAACTTATAAAAGAGAATCATAAATATTCTTTTCATATCTTTTTTCAGCCAAAATTATAAAAATCACTGTTACACTTACAAGTCCAAAAGAAAAGTAACTACTTCAGAGTGTCCCTGGAAGACATGACTGGTTTTGTCAAGTAAGTAATTTTTCATACTTTGAACCAAAAACTTGTCTTCACATTAGTCTTACTGTTCCACTTGAGCTTCCTCTTCAGATTCTTGGATGATGTCTTTCTTTTTAGCTTCTTCTAACTTCTTTTCTTTTACCCTTATGAATTCAGCAACATGTGGATGGCCAAACTGTTCTGCATCATCAGCTGGAGTATGGCCCCATCTAATTAAAAAGACAAAAATTAGTGATCAAAAAATTAATAATCATATCAATAAGCAGTACGAAAGGTTGCCTAAAACACATTTATGTGGAAACTCAAAAGTTAAAAAGCAGAAAAATGCTGTCACTACATGCAGGTTATATAATGCAAAGTACCTGCCCTATCATTTATACCTTTGGAGCCTTACAATATTTCATCAATGTATACTTCCAGGTGCACGTGCTCACAAACTCCCTTGCATACTCAAAAACATCATTCTTTGATTGATAGAATTCCAGTCCAGTGCTATCCTTATCTATTTAGGGAATGGGACAAAATCTCATGTCTGCATTACTTACAAGTTGGTAGGCAGCCACCGACCAGGGAGGTTTAATATTGGTACTACCTGCCAAGGTATTGGGAGGGTTAGTGAAGGCTTTGTAGTAAGCCAACACTACAGTGGTTGTCAAGTTGCACTCCTCTGACCCAAGCAGCCATCTTTTCTTTCTGAACCCACCTGTGGACTGCTGGTATTCTGTCCACAAACATGCAATCTCTCCTTGCCACAAATAACATTTGACAACACTTAATTCTCACAACTCATTCTTCGCAACTCTAGAGTATCCTGCAGTTAGTGCTTTACAATAGCTCTGCCTTTTGGCAAAATGATAGGAGCAATAGATAGAAAAAGAAACATTAGGTAGATGTAGTAGGTAGGAGCATCAGGTAGAAGTAATAGGTAGTAACATTACGCAAGAATATTAAGTAGACACATCAGGCAGAAGTACTTAGTAGGAACATTAGGAATGACCCTCTGAGAGCACTGCGATGGAGTTAACCTCTGCCAGTGGCCTGTCAAAGGTGAAGCACTAAAGGCTAAGAACTGGCACTGGAGTTCAACAGTTATGGAGACTCTTTTGCCATTGCCATCCCCTTGATGGAGTTTCCTAAGTGACTGGGTGTCAGAGATGTACATAGACAGCATTACTTACAATTAGCAGAAATGATTTACAGAGATAATTTACAATTATTTCTTTATTCTTTGTTGATAAAAAAAAAAAAAAATGTGATAGTGGGGAGGGCTATGAAGTACATGTAAAACAAGAGGTTACTTAACATCGAAAGTTAAGTAAAGAAAGACTGTTACTGGTTGTAGAATCAGTAGTTGCATACAAGATCATGAGTTATTAGAATAAAGGGGAAAATGCATGGTGGACAGATGAGATTAGAAAAACTGTGGGTGAGAACAAGAAGTCATATCGTAGACTCTTCAAAGGGAATCTCTCACTGGAAGTTTAGAAAAGGAGGATAGAAGAATATAGGATGTGTAAGCAGAATGTTAAGAATCTGATAGAAGCAAGCAAAGAAAGAGCATATGAAAATTTTGAAAGTTGAGTGAAAAGTTTAGTGAAAATACGAAATTATTCTGGAAGGCATTGAAAAGGGAAGGAGGTGGATGTAAGAGTGGAAAGGTAAATGTGAGAAGTAAGGAAGGGGAGTTGCTGAATTAAAAGGAGAATGTGAAAGGAAGATGGAGACTATTTTGAAGAAATTAATGTGGGAGAAGGTGAGACATTAGTTCTTACATACACAGGTATGGAGGGTGGAAGGAAAAAGATACAAGGGGCCTATTGCAAGAGAGGCAATAATGAGGCTAAAGGTAGGAAAGGCACCTGGAGTGGATGAGATTACATACATCTATAATGGTGAAGTATGGAGGAGAAAGTATGATACGGAGGATGCATGTGATATAATACTTAGTATGGAAACAGAGGGTTGTGCCTGAGGATTGAGTGAAAGCTATTGTTGTTCCTTTCAAAGGAAAAGGTGCTAATGATGTATGTAGCAATTACAGGGGAATAAGTCTGTTAAGTATACTAAGAAAAGTGGAAGCAAGAGTATTGATTGATAGCGTGATGGAGGTGTGGATCAGATTTTTGTGGTGAAAATGACTGAGGTAAGAAGCTACATGCAGCTTTTATGGATTTGGAGAAAGCATTAGACAGTCATGCGGAATGCTTTATGGGCTGTGTTATGGATACATAGGGAGGGAGAACAACTGGTGAATGGTGTGAAAGCCTTTTATGGGGTAGCAAATGCATGTGTAAGAGGGGATGGAGAGTTGAGCGAAAGTTTTGGTATACATGTGGGTGTGTGGCAGGGCTGTCATGTCACCATGGCTTTATATTTGTTTGCCGTCATCCTTTCCTGGTGCTATCCCACCCCACAGGAAACAGCATTGCTAACCCCTGCTTCAGTAAGGTAGCACCAGAAAACAAATGAAAAAATGGCCACATTCGTTCACACTCAGTCTCTAGCTGTCATATGTAATGCATCGAAACCACTGCTCCCTATCCACATCCAGGCCCCACAGACCTTTCCATGGTTTACCCCATACGTTTCACATGCCCTGGTTCACTTTGTTGACTTCATGTCAACCCTGGTATACCACATCACTCCCACTCACTCTATTCCTTGCAAGCCTCTCACCCTCCTATATGTTTAGGCCCTGACTGCTCAAAATCTTTTTCACTCCATCCTTCCACATCCAATTTGGTCTCCCACTTTGTCTCCTCTTTGTCAATCTTTCCTCACTCATTCTCTCCATATGTCAAAACCATTTCAACACACCCTCTCCTGCTTTCTCAACCATACTCTTTTTATTTCCACACATCTCTCTTACCCTTTCATTAAATACTCGATCACACCACTGTACACCACATACTGTACTCAAACATTTAATTTCAAACACATCCACCCTCCTCTGTACAACCCTATCTATAGCCCATGCCTCACAACCATATAGCATTGTTGGAACTACTATTCCTTCAAACATACACATTTTTGCTCTCCGAGATAATGTTCTCTCCTTCCACACATTCTTCAATGCTCTCAGAACCTTTGCTCCCTCCCCTACCCTGTGACTCACATATGCTTCCATGATTCCATTCACTGTTAAGTTCACTTACAGATATCTAAAACACTTTAATTCCTCCAATGTTTCTTCATTCAAACTTACATCCCAATCGACTTGTCCCTCAACCCTAATGAACCTAAATACTAAATAACCTTGCTCTTATTCACATCTACTCTCAACTTTCTTCTTTCACACACTTACTTTTCTAAACTAAGTCACCAACTTCTGCAGTTTCTCACTCGAATCAGCTACCAGAGCTGTATCATCAGTAAACAACAACTGACTCACTTCCCAGGCACTCTCATCCCCAATAGGCTACATACTTGCCCGTCTCCAAAACTCTTGCATCTACCTCCCTAAGTACTCCATCTATAAATATATCAAACAACCATGGGGCCACAAACCGACATTTACTGGGAACCAACCATTCTCCTCTCTTCCTACTCATACACATGGATAACATCATTGGAAAAAACTTTTCACTTA
>JAUUDZ010439041.1:0-24730 GCA_032361705.1 Panulirus versicolor
TAGTGTGGCTTCCTCAGTCATGCTACGCTCTTTTCCATATCTTTTTCTTTTAAAATTTCATTTCTCACACCATCAACCTACCTTAGGCACATATCATCCACAGGTATTTATTTTCAATTATACTTAAATGGCATTTCCAGCTTCAGTGAGGTAGCGCCCAGAAACAGATGAAGAACAACCCATATACACATACATATTGACATATACATATATAAAAAAGTACATACTTATCCTTGCTTCTCTTCATACATTCTTAACGCCACCCTGCCTCACAGGAAACAGCATAGCCACCCCCTGTATCGACAAGGGAGTAAAAACGAAAAAAAAAAGAAAAAAAGAAAAAATCGTTCACACTCTAGCTGTCATGTGTACTGTACTTTTAAAACCAAAGCTTCATATCCAGGCCCCACAGACCTTTCCATGGTTTACCCCAGACATTTCACATGCCCTGGTTCAGTCCACTAACAGCAAGTATTTCATATATTTCAATTCATGATTTTACTTTAATATCTACTTACTTTTCAGGCAACAATGAGGTAGCATTAGGAAAAACTGAACAATGGCCTTATTTCCAAACATCCACTCTCCTGCTGTTAGGTATTATATAACAAAACCATATTGAAAACAATTGCAGTAGAATAAGAGCAGTATTGAGTATGGTTTATAAAAGTCTTTACACCTTTAAGCTGGATGGTAGAAATCTGACATTTTTCCTTTACAACCTTAATATAATAATAAGGCACACAGTTGACCATACAATACTTGGCAAGCTGCTGCATCACATGATTACTGTGTGGCCATCAGCAATCATGTGTAGACCATTTTGATAATTCCTCTTTCCCTAAACCTCGAAGCCTTGGAACTCTGTATCTTCTCATGTCTTTCCCAATAGCTATGACCTCGCACTTTTATCCAAGCATATTTGCCATTTCCTAGGTTTGCGAGGTAGCGTTAGGAACAGAGGGATACCTGACAAAAATTTCCTTTACAACCTTAGTATGACAAAAGGACACATACATACCTGAGCTGCTGAAATATTAGAGGGTGATGGGAGAGGTTCCTTAATCGTGATGCTTGCTGGGGAGCCCAATGTTGAAGTCACTATAGCTGTGCTCACTTGAGCAAGACTGGAGGCACTTGGTTCTTGGCTCACACTAGTGTACATAATGAGGGAAAAGTTAATATCTTAATTTATATAATTTTTGAAGAATACAAAGACTAAGGAGGTAAAAAATAAAGGCAAATCCTGTGCATCATTTAAAACACATATGTGTTACATAAATATCAAAATAAGAGTCAGACAGGGTTGTGGCATTTGGGTCCGATTTCTAATCTCTCTTCATTCAGATTTCTTCCCATAATCTATTCTCTTATGAAACCTTCTCTCTGGTCAGTCCAATTCCTTAACTTTAGTGGATTAGTCTTTACTTTCCCTATCTATCCTCTTCCTTATTTTCTAAAAGATATAGTTTCTTCAAAAAATAACTCTGTTCATATATAAAATGGTGACTCGTATCTCAAAAACTCCACTTTTATATCCACATCTCTTCCTTGACCTTTATCTTATAATAACCACTTTTTCTTCTCTCTGATACTCAACTTTTCAACAGCCTCTCCATTTCAGCACATACTCTTCAGCTATCTCATACATAATCTTCTTACTA
The DNA here is from genome assembly GCA_032361705.1 of Panulirus versicolor. NCBI lineage: Eukaryota > Metazoa > Arthropoda > Malacostraca > Decapoda > Palinuridae > Panulirus > Panulirus versicolor. The sequence goes on from JAUUDZ010439041.1 coordinate 1,665, forward strand.
ACGCATTTCTCTTTTACCACACCTTTGTGTGGTATTAATAGGAACAACAAACAACAATTTCAATTGCATACATCCAAACGCTAACTGTCAAGCATGAGGGACTAAAACTAAAGCCTATCATCAAGAGCCAAGCCCCACAGACTACTCCATGCACCCTGATTAAGCACAATAACAGCACAACTCCCTACCCCAACCCTACCAACCACCACACACTAAAAAGCTAAGAAACTTAAAGACAAGGAGGAAATCAGTAGGATATTCACCATATGTGATAATTCAAAGGAAGGAGGGGAGAAAAGCAAAGAATACAGTCAAAAGACAAAAATGGGAGACACCACATGGATTAAACATAAAGAGGGTGAGTGAGGAGAGGATGAATATGAGGGTATACACGTCAGAAGTGGAGGGAACAAAGAAAAGGGGAAAACCATGGACAAGGGGGAAGGATGGATGGAAAAGTGCTTCTAAGTTTCAGAGCTGCAACGTGCAAGACAGTGTGAGGCGGGCAAGGGACAGATCAATAGGAACGATGTGGTAAATGGGAAGATATGCTGTCAGTAGGCTGAACCAAGGATTGAGGGCCCAGGTTTTAAGAGGCTCTGGTTTTGGTGCAATATACATGGCAAACAGAGATGGATGTGAGTGAATGAGGCCATTTTTTTGTCAGTTCCCAACACTTCTTCACAGACACATGAAATGGTGAACTCCACTCACTCATTCATCTTACCATGTATACTTATTAGACATAAACCTCTATAATTCAAGCATTCACTTTTGTTTTCCTTGCCTTTATGTAAGGGCACAGATGTATACTGACAATCACCTTGCCTTCATGCACTTCACATTGGGCCACATGCAAACAGAAAAGCCTGACCAACCAATCAACAACAATGTCAATCCCATTCTTGAAAAACTCAGCTGCAATCTTATCCGCACCTGTCATTCTGCCACACTTCATCTTTTGCAAGGCTTCCACCACCTCTTCTCTTTTCGCTAAACCAATTGCAATGACTTTCTCACTGAACATACCACCTCATACCAAACAAATTTTTGTTGGCTGAGACGACATGGGCAGCAGAGGCCCTAATCAAGGCCATCCCATTTATGCTATATATGATTATGGATAGGGTTGTTAGGGAGGTAAATGCAAGAGTTATGGAGAGAGGGGCGAGTATGCTGTCTGCTGGGGACGAAAGGGCTTGGGAAGTTAGTTGTTTTCCGATGATACAGCACTGGTGGCTGATTCAAGAGAGAAACTGCAGAGGTTTGAAAAGTGTGTGAAAGGAGAAACTAAAGTAAATGTGAATAAGAGCAAGGTTATTAGGTTCAGTAGGGTTGAGGGACAAGTTAACTGGGATGTAGGTTTGAATGGAGAAAAATTGGAGGTAGTGAGGTGTTTCAGATATCTGGGAGTGGACTTTGCAGTGAATGGAACCACAAAAGCAGAAGTGAGTCACAGGGTGGGGGAAGGATCGAAGGTTCTGGGAGCAATGAAGAATGAGTGGAAGGAGAGAACATTATCTCGAAGAGCAAAATTGGCTATGGTTGAAGGAATAGGCATGGGCTATAAATAAGGTTGTACGAAGGAGGGTAGATGTGTTGGAAATGAAATGTTTAAAGACAATATGTGGTGTGAGGTGGCTTGATTGAGTAAGTAATGAAAGGGTAAGAGAGATGTGTGGAAATAAAAAAAAAAGAGTGGTTGAGAGAGCAGAAGAGGACATGTTGAAATGGTTTGGACATATCGAGAGAATGAGTGAGAAAAGATTGACAAAGAGGATATATGTGTCAGAGGTGGAAGGAACAAGGAGAAGCAGGAGACCAAATTGGAGGTGGAAGGATGGAGTGGTCAGGGCTTGAACATACAGGAGGGTAAGAGGCCTGCAAGGAATAGAATGAATTGGAACGATGTGGTATACTGGGGTCGATGTGCTGTCATTGGATTGAACCAAGGCATGTGAAATGTCTGGGGTAAACCATGGAAAGGTCTGTGGGGCTTGGATGTGGATAGGGAGCTGTGCAGTACACACATAGCTAGAGACTGAGTGAACAAATAGGGCCTTTTTGTCTGTATTCCTGATGCTACCTCGCTGAAGCAGGGGTTAGCAATGCTGTTTTCCTGTGGGGCAGGGTAGTGACAGGAATGGATGAAGGCAAGCAAGTATGAATGTGTACATATGTAAGTATGTAATGTCTGCGTATGTGTATGCTTGTATATGTTGATACGTATATGTGTGTATGTGGGTGTTTATGTACATATATGTGTATATGAGTGGATGGGCCATTCTTCGTCTGTTTCCTGGTTCTACCTCGCTGATGCGGGACACAGCGATTATGTATAATGAATATAAAGAAATCTTAACTGTACATCATATACCCTATAACTGTTATGCTCAAATAATCAAGAAATGGGGGTACAGTATTAAAAGGATTACATTAATTGTGTGGAGTATAAAGAATCGTTTTCCTTGCACATTATTTTTTTTCTTTTTTTAGCTTTTCCCTTGCTAAGGATCCCTTATTTTTACCAAATAATACAAACACAGGGCTTTCAGAGATACACTGTGTCCTCTGATGCATAATGTTAGAAAAATGCTACACATTCCAGTAGCAACATCATAGCTAAACATGTAAATTCTTAAATTTTGGGCCAGTAATATCTGTCTCTTTGTAAAATTATAACCTACAGGTAGTAGTTGGTAGGCCAACTATGACTCAGGCAGCAGTCTTTTCTTTCTACCTTTCTTACTCATAGACTCCAGGCATTCTGTCTACAAACATACAGACTTTCCTTCACACACATAACAAGTGACAACACTTAACTCATACAACTCCTTCTTCAAAATTCTAGATTTTCCCGTGGTGAGCACTTTGTGCTAGCTCTGCCTTTTGGTGAAATGGTAGGAGCAATAGATAGAAGTAATGGGTAGGAACATTATGTAGAAGTAGTAGGTAGGAGCATTTGGTAGTAGTAGTAGTAGGTTGGAACATTAAGCAAGAATATTAGGTAGAAGTAGTTGGTAGGAACATTAGGAAAGGAGCCTCTGAAAACTACACCAGAATTGTCCTTTGTCAGTGGCTTGTTAAGGATGAGGCACTGAATTCTATGTGGCATTGGAGGGAGTTTCCAGAGGGAACTGGCATCAAAGATGGATAGAGGTTATAACCTTTTTTGCTTATGTAGGGAGGAAGATTCCACTTTTGTAATGCCTTGTCTCTTAGTTTCACATAATTATTATACAGGCTTTTGAGTGTTCTGGTACTTATGACTCATTTACCCCTAACTAAGCTCATGTCAAATTTCTACTACTTTTAATGGAGTACTACTCCAGCTTTTTGAGTTACCTGCCCTAGGTGCCATCAGGAGTTCACCAGGGACTTTCTTCTTAGAGAAGGTGAGTACACTTCTTGTTTGTTCTGCGACATCTTTGATAATTCTTCAGTAGGTATTACGAAAAATGGCAAAGCCTTGGAGAAACTAGAGGTTAGGATGAAAGGGTGGGAAGAGGAAGCTGGGTTCTTGCAGCAAAAGCAGTTGTGATACAGGAAACAGAACCAGGTATATCATATGGAGTAGATAACTTAGATAGTAGTATAGGAACCATTGAGATGAAGTAGGAAGATAATTCCACCTTCCAACCTATGAGGAAAACTTAGATAGTAGGATAGGAACCGTTAAGACGAAGTTGGAAGATAATTCCACCTTCCAACCTATGAGGAAAACTTAGATAGTAGGATAGGAACCGTTGAGACGAAGCAGGAAGATAATTCCACCTTCCAACCTATGAGGAAAACTTATCGCTGCATTACCGAACAACCTGCTAGCAATGAACTCTCCACTCACAATAGGTTTAGTGTACTAGATGATGAAGTACAGGATGATTGTAGCATTATCCTGGTCGGGGACTCTATAATCAGATATCAGGAGCATGAGTTCTGTGCAAAGGGTAGAAATAGGAAGAACTTGTGTTATGCAGAATTGCTGCCAAGGTATGATGTTGATTCCTGTACCTTCAGTAGAATGCTATGGATAGAACAAGTCGTAGATAAGTTTGATGACATAGTCTCAAACAATACCAAGGATGTGATTTTTGTCATTCAGGTAGGGACAAACAATGCAGTTATTAGGAGATCAGAAGAAATATTAGTGAAGTATAAGGAACTTATTAGCAAGTTTAAAGAAACTCGTAGGAATCTTATAATAATAGGATTGCTGCCGAGGTATGATGTTTGATTCCTGTACTTTCAGTAGAATGCTGGGGATAAACAGAAGAATTGAAGCTCTCTGTAGGGAGAAGGATAGTGTTTATTATAATCCTGTTGTACCATTTTTGTTATGATAGATCTCCATATGCAAGGATGGTCTTCATTTAAATGGAAATAGGAAAGCCCGACTTGGCAGAGTATTAGATGAGAACATTAGACCTTTTTTTCGAAAAAGATAAACTACTCAGGAGACCAAGTCATGGTCATGCTAACAAAAGAACTGGGAAAACTGGGGAGAGTGATGGGGTAGCTGTGGGAAGGAGGTTGTGCATGGAGGGATACACATCACAACCCTTTATGACCTAACCCCCGTGTGATTAAAGTCCATGCTGTGCCCACTGAGATGAGATTGGGACTCACGTAAAAAAACTATTATAGAAGTCTATAGAAGTCTAGAGAATGAGTGAGGAAAGATTGACAAAGAGGATATGTGTGTCAGAGGTGGAGGGAACGAGGAGAAGTGGGAGAAAAATTGGAGGTGGAAGGAAGGAGTGAAAAAGATTTTGAGCGATCGGGGCCTGAACATGCGGGAAGGTGAAAGGCGTGCAAGGAATAGAATGAATTGGAACGATGTGTTATACAGGGGTCGACATGCTGTCAATGGATTGAACCAGAGCATGTGAAGCGTCTTGGGTAAACTATGGAAAGTTTTGTGGGGCTATGGTTTTGGTGCATTACACATGGCAGCTAGAGACTGAGTGCAAACGACTGTGGCCTTTATATATATATATATATATATATATATATAGTAGTATGAAAATATATATATGTGTGTGTGTGTGTGTGAGTGGATGGGCCATTCTTCATGTTTCCTGGTGCTACCTCACTGACACAGGAAACCAATTAAGTATACTAATGAAAAAAAAAATCCAGACAGGTCATTATCAAGTATTTCAGGATCACCTGCTTGGTCATCTACATCTAACCAAAAGCCCAAAGCCATTCAGTCTCATTCCTAGAGAAGTAGTGAAAATCATCTTTCACTGGCATGGATGAGCATCTCTGGGAAGAAAGTATCACACACTGCCACCTCAGCAACCACCCAAGTTCAGTGCACAGCCTCAAAATAAAAGGCATGAAATTCAATAAGTAAATATCCATCCGGAAGGATCACCTGGCTAGCATGTATATATCCACCTAGAGGAGTTAAAGGGTTAAATAATGCCAAGTTCATATTTTCGTTACGTAGACTTTGTTGACACTGATTCTCATTGAGAACAGAAGAAATGTTGGTACTAATGTATATGAGGAATTGGCAGTGATTGTTTAATAACTGTAAATACTGTATTATTGTAACTTTCTCTTTGGATATCAGCATATTTTTTGTAGTGGCATAACTGAAAGGACACTTGTTAGGGCTCATCTACTTAGACAAGGTCAATTATCGCTTAAAAATGGTTAAAGTTATTATGCTATCCCTAGGTGACTAAGCTTTCAACTTCAGTTGTTGAAAACTTATGCAAGCCTACCTCAACCAATGATTAACTTATAAAAATCACCCAACCATGATACAGATTTTTACTGAGTCCTACTCATACTCCATCTGGACTCTGACAGTGCACTCAGGTGAGCTCCACATTTGATATGTCTATTTAAAAATTACACCAAGTTTTTCTTCGGAAAAAGTTTTGCAATGCACAAGAACGGTTTTGGAGTGATGTAATTATGAAGTGACTGCTTATTGTATAATCAGGTATGCAAGAATGCGTTTAACAAATCATTCATCATCAAACTGGTGTTTTTGATTGTCTTTACAGAAAAATTCTAAAAGAAGTGAAATGGGTGAAAATCATCTGAAATTTGATTTTAAATGACACTCATTTGATATTAAGCTCCTTGTAATAAGGACAGTTATGTTACATGTAGATCAGCTAATTGAACTATGTTATTGAGATATTTACAGAATGCAATGCAATGGTTTATATGTGTATGGAAATACTTTCTTGTAACTAAAGTTTAAAGTAAGGCAGTTCATACTGGAGTTTCAGCATAACCAGCTTAGTGGCTGGGGCTTACTAGCCTAACCATCCTTGAGTTTTTTTATGTAACAGCAGTTACCTGGAAACATGCAGTGCAGCAGATAGTAAAAACCTTTCCCCTATATAGTCAAAAAGACATTGGCACCAGACATGGGAGCTACCTTCTCTCTTTGGAGATTGAGATGCTTCTAATGTAAAGTTTAAATTCCTGATTTGCATAAAAACAAAATTCATGTTAAGCATTTGCTATTAAGCTGCCTTGTACTTACTCACCTATGTATTTCATTCATATTAAGTTGACTTGTAGGTGTCATAAACATGGTTGTTGTAGGCACAGAGATAAAAATGAAAGTAGTTCACATCTGTTTACAAGTATTAATGGTAATGAATTATGCTAGCAAATGAAAATTAGTATGTGAACTTAGTTAAAATGACAAAAAATAATGTGCAAGTATACTTATGTTACTGTATTACGGACTGCACTGACTGAAGATTAACATGATGTGTACCATGGGAATTGCATTTCAGTATCAGCCTAATGTTATCAGGATTCACTTGAAGTTAACTGAGACTTACGTATAGAATACTTCAGTTTAAGTACAGTTAAAACTGAATTACTCTAGAAAATTTAAATTTATAAAGGATTAAAATACCTGTTTCAGTATAAATGTTAGCTTTTCTAAGCAGACTCACAACATTGCCTTATTTCTATCTCACTTGTTGCTTAAGACAGCAAGTATCTAAGGTTACAAGTATTATTTTCACATAGAGTCAAAATAATTATTACATATGTTTTATGCAAAAACTTTAATGATAATAATTGTACTATTTTTGGACATCTTGGATGTAAATGTGAAGTTGATCTGAGGTATAATAGCAAAGTGGAGCTCAATTGATGTGGATAAATGCTTTGTATACACATAGCCCTGACTCTGATTGATTTATATATTTACAATAACAAGAGCTCACTCAAACTTCATTTCCATATAATAGTTTTAGTCCTACCGTGGTAGATCAGTAAATGCAAGTGTCTTTTTAATATGTCTTTTTCAAGTATAACAATGTTCCTAGAAATTTTTTTACAAATGTATGTAACATTAAAAACAACAAAAATATATAATGAAACCATATATACTGCAGACTTTCTTCCCACTTCCAAGGCCTACTTTAGTGAACAATAATCATAAGAAAGTTTAGTAGTTTATATAATGAGATAAAATGAAAAATGTACATTTTGAGATGGTTGATTTTGTTTAGAAAATAAAAGATACAAACATGTATGGTATGATACACCAGTTCTCACCGTATGCTTAAATCTTTGTAATCGAGTTGAATCTTGCACAGAAGCCCAAGTTATCTAATACTTTGGCTACTAAACATCAACACACTCTGATGTACAAGATCTTAATACTCCCACTATTGACTGGTATCTTAGGATAAGCAAGAGGGAAAGAAACAAGTAAAAAGGGATAAGATAAAGATGTGCATGATTTATTTTGGAAAAAGATCTGTGGTAATTAGTAAATACGAATAGAAACAAACTGGGAAATAAGAGGCTATAATTTGGGTGATGAAGGTATGACATAATGTTCTTCCTACAGAATTAAAGGGTGCTAACCTTACCATACTTAGGACATCATACACAGTGAGTATTAACTAACTTTAGTTGCCCATGTAAATACTGCCACAAAACTGTTTTCCCTTTTCCCCACTGAGGTCTTGAAATTCATCCTGCAGCCAGCTTGTTTGTCTGCTTTGCATTTTCATACCCCACTGTATCCTTCAAAGACCCCGTGTTGTTTTCTTAACTCTCTTATACATTTTCCACAGTATTCATAACTTCTTTTTGTTTTTCCAAGCATTCCCATTCATTTTGGCAAAAATAGCATTGCTTTTTCACAACCAAATTAGCATGCAAAATCTCAAGCACATTACTGGAGCTGAGCTTGCAAATAATAAGATACTTAAATAGGTGAAAAGATCATCGAAATGTCTGATGACAACTTAGTATGCTGCCCCTGCTCTGAAAGTAGGAAAATCCATTCAAATTATTCTAGTACATATTATAACGAATTTTCCTCAATCCAATGGTGATGAAATGTGACTGCTACTAAAACTTGGTCCTCCAGGTCAAATTTTATGATGCCACTATTAAAAAAATTAGAAAGAGGTGGGAAGGGCAGGGGTGCAAGTTTCACAGTCTATGAGCTCACATGAAGTGAGGATTATTGGGTATAATGGCTGTGGTAATGCTCTTTAATTTCAACCAATGACATGCTGGTTCCATCTCATGGTCTTGCAGGATCAGTAATGTTTTTCTTGTGTATGTATTAGATTACAGTAGTCACTGGAATGCCAAAAATCCCAGAGTATGCTGAGCCTTCCAACCTAGGAGGATGCTCCCTCATGAAGTTAGAAATGATGAAAATGTTGTCAGCTTTATTTTTTCTTTAGGCTGTATTAACAACTGGATGCCCCAGTCAAGGCCATTTTATATGCACTATTGTCTGTGGGGATAGAAGCTTCTGTTTTCAGAGCATTATAGCTAAAGAGTGGATGCGAGTGAATGAGGCCATTCTTCATCTGTTCCTGATGCTACTTCACTTTTGCAGAGAACAACAAACAATTATGAAAACCCCTTTCTAAGATTTCTTGCATCTCCGAGACTTCCCTACTTCCAGGGGGGAAATGACAGACTCCTTTGGAATGAGAAGTTCTTTGACGAGACTGTAATCCTGAAGAAACGGCCTCACTGACAGTGATTTTTCACTTGCAGGGTAATTTTAAGCAAGTGGAGTCCGGTAACATCTTGCTGCTAAGCAACCACAAAAACTAAACAATTACATAATGAAACAAAGATCCTCCCAGTATTATCCCACATCAACATACTCATTCATTCTTTGCAACAGCAATGGACCCCTCCCACCCAAAACACACCATAACTAACTACCAACTTGGAGGAAATGATGTGTTTTAGGTACCTGGTAGTAGACATGCCAGCAGGTAGAACCATGGAATTTGAGTTGAGACAGTGGATGAGATGGCGAAGGTCTTGGGAGCATTGGGGAATGTGTGGAAAGGGACATCACTATCTGGAGGGTGAAGATGGGTACATTTAAAGGTACAGTGGTTGTTGAATTGTGTTCATCAATTTCAGTCACATGACTGACTAGAACATCCTACACAAGGAAAGCACAAGAGATTAGATGAAGATTGGAATTAACAGACATATAAACATAAATGTGTTCAAAATATTATCAACCCAAATGATTGGGCAAATTTCCATAAAACATTCCAAAATATTGGTTAACTATTCTGGGAGATAAAAATCATTCATTTTCCTAATTCTTCACTTTGCTGATCCTACAAACACTGAACTCAAGAAGTCTTCCTCTGGTTTGCTTATAATTTCTGCTTTCTTCTTCATTTCTTGTTTCTTTTTCTTTTTTTCTGCAATTCTATTTCTATAAAATTCATTCTTTGTCTTTATATCCATTTTCTCCTCTAATATATTTTCAGTTTGCTTTTGTTTAAAAATGAAAAATTTCCCACTTTTCTCCATTGTTTTGTTTCCTCCCTCGTCTCCTTTCTTCTTTATCTTCTTACTCATTTCAGATGCCTTGATAAAGTGATCAGTTTCACGACGCACCTGGGAGATCTCTATATTCATTCGCTGTCGATGTACCTCCCGCTCATATTCCAACCGCTGTTTGAGGTAGGCCCACTTAAATCTTGAAGAAACAAAAGAGATACATTTTAAAATAAATAATGAAAACCAAAACAAAGGTAATATCTATCTCTCTTTTTTATCCATGCTTATTTGCCATTTCCTGCACTAGCAAGGTATTGGAATGTACAAGTGAAGAAACATGACACTGCCCATATCCACTCTCTATATGTAATGTATCAAGCACCAAAAACCGTCCCCCTATCCACAGCATAGCACTAACAACCTTTCTGAGGTCTCCATTTACAGGGTGGATCAAATGCAAATATTCTTTCTTATAAGTGTCACAGCTTCACAAATTATCACGTGACTAAAAAGAGCAGATCTCATACTGGATTCCTTGACAGCTCCAGACATAATGATTGGTGCATAGAAAAGCATAGAAAACATTTAGGCTGTAACATCTGGTAACAATGTGTGGGATGCCACTATAATCATTAATGACTATAAATCTGCACAAGTGGTGTTACCAAATTCCACATGCATGAGGTTGCACCATGAGTGAAAAGCCACCTTTAGCAAGTCTATATCGCTGGGAGTGCAATATCATCAAAGAACTTCTCACTCCAAAGGAGTCTACATTTCCCCACTGCAAAAAGCAGCACACCCTTGGGCTATGGGAAACTTTAGAAAAGTCCTGAATAACACCAGGACTCTCTCATAAAAACTGGTCCTACTGTAATTATAAATAAATGGTGAACAGAAAAAAATTACTAGTGTATATATGCCCAAGCCGAAGTGAAGAGAATACAAAAATTTCCTTGGCATATACACCCCAGCTGTAATAATTAGATTAACCTCAACTAGAGCATGAAAATGAAAGAATATGAATATTTAGACATAGAGAAAAAATATTATACAGTGCTATATCTTTAAAAAATTAAAATCAACATACCTAGGAAGGTATTTGATGTTCCACAGCATGTCATAATATGGATTTCGTTTCTTCCCACCCACAGGTTGATTATTGAGAAACAGATGCACCTGCTTGGCTTTCCTTTTACTCTTAAATTCTATCCAGCCTTCTGTGAAGTGTAGACTTTTCTTGTTCTTTTTTTTCTTCCCTTCCTGTCCTGAATTCTCTATTGAATGAAGAATTATACGACATTCAAGATCAACAAGATACAGTACCAGTAATTCTATATTAAACAGCAATTATTAGTCATCTGAAATATTCTGATAATATATATTCCTTGTCTTTGCCAAAAAGCATTAATTATATGTGATTAAATAATTGTTACAAGAATTTAATGTGTCAAATCATAAATAAATTATAACTCCTTGTGGTATCACTTACAAAAACAGTAACAAAAGAAAGAGCCAAACAACAACTGCTTCTCAGAAGCTCAAGGTAAGGTGTCTGAATGTGTAACGATGTAACCAGGATATAAGGGGAGAGATGGTGATATGTCTGAAGAGAGGAACTTGGATGTCATGGTTCTCAGTGAAAAAAAATTAAATAGAGAAAAGATGAAAGTTATGGGGATTTTTCTGAGAGTAAAATCTGGAGTGAGTGTTGTGAAAACAAAAGCAAATGAGGGGATGGCACTTCTGATCAAGGGTGAGCTGTAATAATGTTAAAGAATGTACAGATACTTATGCACCTGGTGACAAAAGTTCAAAGGGGTGCTTTCTGGGAAGGGCAAATTGAGTACTTTGTTAATTCTTATGCAAAGGATCGAAATTCCAAGGCTGGGGATCTGAATGCAGGAGAGGGTGATGAGGAAGCTACATATAATCAGGGAGCATGGATACCTTGTGAAACTGATAATGGGAATTAGCTTGTCAAGTTGAGTGCTGAAAAAGAACTGGTGATTGGGATTACTCTATTCAAGAAAGGTGCACACTACTATAAGTGGCAGAGTGGTAAATGAGCATTCTCAAACCATTCGCTAACTGTGAAGCATGCAAAGGAGAGGTTTCTGTATGTGAACATGCTGAAAGGGGCTGCAGGTGGATGGAAGATCATTTATTGGTGGATATGAATACGAAAGTTTGAAGTGACTTTGGGAAAAAGAAGAAATGACAAGGAAAAGAAGTGTTGAAAGTAAATGTGCTTGGAAAAGAGACCTGTGAACAGAGATACTAAGAGAGAATGGGTAAAGAGTAGCAACAGGTGAGAGTAAAGGACACAAGGGAAATGAGCAGTGTGGAAGGTATTTCAAGGACCACTGCTTTTATGAGCAGAAGTGCGTGATATATGGAAGGTGGGATGCAAGTTTAAGAGAAGGCAATGACCAGTGGAATCACAAATTTACACCCCTTGCATAAAAAGGAGACATATAAGGACTGTATCAGCAGGGATGGACTACAAGTGACTGGAACATGTACAAATGCAGTAAGAGGTCAAGAGAAAAGCAAGAAAGCCCTGAATGTAAAAGAAGCGAAAAGAGCAGATGTTATGGAAATTAAATGCCTGAGGATAACATATGGTGAAAGTTGAGTATCAAGCGTGTAAGAAATGACAATGTAAGACCATGTGGTGGTAAGGATTCAGAGAACTGATCTGGGTGTGCTAAGGCTCAGACACCTGCAGAGGATGAGTGAAGACCAACTAGGAGCATCTACATTTAGTGTCCCATACCTCCTTTTGCCTATTTTATGTATCTAAGACTACAATACTCTGAATAGAACGAGAAAGACAATGACCTGCAGCTTGAAGGAACACACGGTCGATCTTGCCAAACTTATTGAAATATTCTCTGATCCTGGAGACATTCATGTTAGGGGGAATGGTAGACAGGTACACAATTCCTGGTTTCCTTTTCTTCGGCGGCTTCTCTGCGAGAAATGACCCATTGTCTTCCACTGATGGCATAGCGGTATCATCCATAACGTTATTCACTCAAGTTAAACAATGTTCTTTTCTTAAACAATATTCAAGCTATGTCCTTTTCTTCAACACAAGGTACAACTCACATCAGCTTCCCAAACTGAAACCTTTCGTTTGATATGGATTTGTTAATTTTCTTCAAACTACAGCAGTTTAGATGAAAAGTTACAGTGAGCTCAGCATCTTTCTACTTTTCTATGTACTTTGAACTAAAGTATTTATTCCATGCTTATTTTCACTCACAACTCCGGCTATAACATACATAATTTATCTTTTTTTCCATCCAATTTTGTTGTAGTGCACTTAGTCTACTCTTTTATTTCTATTGTTACAAGGTAATGGTTTGGTCACCAATGTGTTTAGATGGCAAACTGTCACTAAGATCTGGAATAACAGTTACCATGCATCTCAAGATGAACCTCGTTGCCGTACATGAGTAACGCTTCTCGGTAGACTGATTCTGATATACTGACCCGGTTTCCCTTTCCACTGGTTTATTTAGATTGATGTGCTGTAAATCAGACTGAGGTCATTTTTAGACCTCAAGAATTTTAGTTAAACTGGACATTGACTTGGAAAAATTTGTAAGCATTTGGAATATTTTCGATTTATTTCTTACTTTGCTCTATTCATGAAAGAACTTTTGGATTGTCTTTTTTGTTGTAGCTTTCTCTCCAATTGTTTCACCATGCTCTCGGTGATTTTCTGGTCATTTGTAATTTTTTCTTTCAGCTTTTCTACTTTATATCTTCTCATGCATATCTTTTCTTTCTTTCAATCCTCATCTGTTCATCTATCATTCTATATGTCTCATATCTGTCTACATTGTTTTTTTTTTGTATAGTATGAGTCTTATTTTCTTGCAAAACTGCATTATCTTAGCTTTTACATTATTGTTGTTGAAAGCCTCATTCTACCTCTTAATTGTTCTTAAACTGTTTACCTCAATCCACTCTATTTTACCAGATCTGAAATTTAACTTGTACATATCCACTCTTCAACTACAATGTTCTGTCTTCCTCAACTGTTACTGTAGTTTGGAGTTATTTCAATGATATGACCCAAAAGGTCAGTTTATTGTCTCCTATGTCTGTGATGCATGTGGTATTCCTGTTATGCTTATATCATTTGCAAATGCAGGTTCATTCTTCTCATTTCCTTTGGTATGTGGGTTCTTGGATCACAGTGAGTCTCAAAAATATGTATCTTTCTTAAACTGTTTCCCTTTATCTCTTAATGCATTATATACTATACATACTTTAGATTTATATATGCATCCATTATCTATTGTATTCCTCTTTTCTCCTGTTTGATAATATTGAAATTAAAGTTTCCCAAGCAAATCAGTCAGAGAGAAAGAGCTTAGAAAACCTACAAAGAGATTTTCCTGTATTGCAGGGTTAATGCACAGCACTCACCATGATAGAGAATGTACTTAAAAAGAGTACTCAAAATGAAGTTTTGCCAGAAGCCAAGGTGAGCACTCATTGTAGGAAAAATCTGTTACAAAAAAACCGAGTTGTCTGAGTGATATGTTGTAGGAAGCCATCCATTTGTTTTATGATTATCTTTTCCAAGATCTTACAGATGACACTTGTCTGGAAGACCAAATGATCATTCTGTCTCTTCCCAATTTCCTTTCCTATGAATAGATATGAATGACATTTTCACCATCCATCCCATTGGCAATTTGCTCTTCTCTAGCAACATCTCCAAACATATTTAACTTATCTGGGTGAAATTTCATTAGGTACAATCACCTTGTGTCAGACTATACCCTTTACTATTCTGTCAGTGTATTTTCTAGACATCTCAGTGCTCTCTGAGACCTCCCCATTCCATCTCATTGGTATTTGGGTTACAGTGCCTTGCACTGTAAATTTACTTTTGACATTAAGTTGCTCGCATATCTTTAATTCATCCTCGAAAAACTCCTCCCTATGAATCCCTTACCATGATTATGTCCTTTATCTTAAAAAATACTCCCTGTCAATTTATGAAAGAGTTTTGTATTTTGTATTGCTTTGTCCACAATATTTCCTTGTTCCTCCTTTCTTATCCTGCTTTGCTGTCTTATACCTTACAAAATGCCAGCTGGCTGGAGTACCACCTACGTCTTCAATACCATTCTCAAAATTCCTTTACTCTTTGACTTCTTTTATTGAGCTATTACTCCCTCTTTCTTAACCATCCCTATGTATTTGAGGCTAGAGGTATCCATGTTCCTACTCCTTCATTGTAAATTTCACAAGAACTTTCACCACGAAGCTCTGCTTCCTAGTTCCTAGCTACTGAACCCATTCCCCATTTATGTTACCAAAGACACAGTTGACTTCTATGTAGTTTCCACAACTGTATCTTCATTAAATCTTTTCATTAACTGGAGGATAAGACTTAAGCATTATGTTCATCAAATACATTTTCAATATTTATGAAAATGAGATGTAGTAGTGATGGTGTACCAGTCCCTTTCATGATACTGTGTTCATAGACATGCTAGTAATCTGGATAGGAAAAAAAATCTTTCACACTTTAAGAACTTAATTTCCCCAGCCTGTCTCTTCATATCTGAAATCACCTTTTTTTTCATTATCTATTGTACTTAATCACCGTCTCTCGTGTTAGCGAGGCAGCGCAAGGAAACAGATGAAGGAATGGCCCAAACCCACCCACATACACAGGTATATACATAAACGCCCACACATGCACATATACATACCTATACATTTCAACGTATACATACACAGACATATACATATATACACATGTTCATATTCATACCTGCTGTCTTCATCCATTCCTGTCCCCCCTACCCCAATGTGTGCATGAGGTAACACTAGGAAAAGACAAAAAAAGGCCACATTCGTTCACACTCAGTCTCTAGCTATTATGCATAATGCACTGAAACCACAGCTCCACAGTACTATATCATGTCTGAGAAGGTTATGTTACTTTCATTTACACATCAAGCTGATCTTTCCTTCCTTGTTTTGATCATTGTAAATTTTTTCTGGGTCAGTGAAATTCTTTGGAAGATATAATAAAACCCAACATGTATTTTTCTCCTAAATGTGCTGTACTCAAAGTGAATTTGGTCTTAGAATTAAATATAACACTGAAGGCATTCAAGACTTTTCAGTTTACTGATTAAATGTTTATATTCGACAGCCTTGTAACAGATAAGCTTAAAGTCCAATAATCCAAACAACCATCTTTCTCAGGTTATCTTTCTATTATGTACTATCTGAATGAGCCATCTTCTGATAATGCCTGAAACTTAAGGCAAACAAAATCTCTCCCATTAAATAAATATGAAACATGAACTTCAGAATGTTACTACCTCAGTAGTGATATTCCAATTTGGGCAGCATAATTCCTGCT
Organism: Panulirus versicolor; assembly: GCA_032361705.1. Lineage (NCBI taxonomy): Eukaryota > Metazoa > Arthropoda > Malacostraca > Decapoda > Palinuridae > Panulirus > Panulirus versicolor. The sequence continues at coordinate 17,851 of JAUUDZ010439041.1, forward strand.
ACCTTACCCTTGCTAAACCCCTTCATACGTAGTACTGCTCAGTTTGACTGAAAATAAATGAATTGGATGTTGTCTTTTAAAACAACCCTTTGAGTCTCTTCAAGTTGATGTGTTTCCATTCCATATCAATCTTAAATTATTATCTGAAAAGGATAAACATGCAAACGGATCAATCATTCCATTTTATTCAATGAATACATAGAATCGCTTGCCTATGAGGCAAAAACAATACAATGATCACACGACAGAACCATTTCCACGGGAATGACAAAGTTGCCTGCACCTGCTGTTTTGCAAGGTCACTGCTAATAACTAGTCCTCTGCTGCCTTAACCTTACCTCAAATAACTCTTTTTCTTAAGCTACAAACGAAATATTGCACAAAATTCCCATGACCCTATCATCAAGAAGAGTTGTTGTACAGCATATAGGTGAACAAGTTAATTTTTTTTGGAGATGAAATAAATAACTTCTGCCTCCATTATTTCGTCCTGTATAATCAAGAAAAAATTCTAATAGCTGCCTAAATTCAAAAAAATAAAAAATGCAGAAAATATTACCTGTAAAAGCTAAAAAAAAAAAAGGGATGGATGCTCTTCACTGAATCTTAAAAACAGTTATGCAAGAACTTCTACAACAGTTGCTATTTTAGGTAAATGAAGACAGCAGCTAACTCAGTACATAACAAGTCCTTCAGCTTCTACTGCTGTTCTATTAATTCATTTTGGTGCAGGTCTCAATCTTAAGTCAGTTGAGCCAGCTCACCATAGAGCTCTGGATCTTCAAAGGGAATATTCCTAAAACTGGCATGATCATCACGATCAAATACCACGTCCACAGGGACAAGCTTTTGTAAAGGACACATTTCTAGAGCTAGTTACACATTTCAAAAGTAAATATCATATTAAACATCTCAAGAAAGTTATGCTCAAATAGTACATGGGAAAACGTGTCACATACTGCATTCTGTGTCCATCTCAGAGGGACTCCAGTAGTCTTTGTCTAACTGCTTGCACAGACATAAAGCTTAAAAGCTTAGACAATGACGACAGATATCAAATATGTAATAACCAAGTAATATGTCATAAAAAAAACAAAAAAACACCTTGTTTCACTGTCAGTGTTTCATAATTCTAAAACCAATTTAGATTAAATCCTGAATTAGCCTGAATGGATTAAAGGAAAATCAGACAAATGTTACTGAAAATTTTTCAAATATAAAAGCAAGAGATAAAGTAAACAATAAAAAATCTTGAGAGATAAAACCTGGCTTCTTAGAACAAAATATGATAATCAACAGCAATAGTATCATAGCACCTGTCATAAACATATGATCCTATACTCGATCAAGTGAACTGGAAATTACAAGGTTGATATTTTGCATGTATAAAATCTTCCATATAAGTAACACAGATACATGTACAAAAATTTTTCAACAATGTGATTTTATCTCATGTCCAAATTGTTTTCATAACAAAGGCAACATTCATGACATAAGAATGTAAGAACTTCTTGCAATGACAGTAAAAAAATAATATACAGTACTGTAAAAATATCAAAAGTACAAAGAATGATTATAAAAACATAGTAATGATGTTGGGTCCCTAATACAAGAAACAATGACAGAAAGGATAACTAGTGACTGATTCTTTTTCATAAATTCTTGGACTAAAGCAACATATGCAGCTTATTTGCTGAAACCAATGTTTTGGTATTAAATATCAATCATGTGTTGTCACGTTCTATAATGAACAGTATATTCCTTAACCTTCACTAATGGAAAAATTGAGTGATAAATATTTTCATTTGTGTTCATTTTTGCATAAACTACAGCAGTAATAGAAAATTGTCAAATGAGTTTTTGAATAATGAAGAAAACAGAATCTGGATAAAGATTTTTCCTCAGCTGATGTACTGCTTGTCTTTAAACAGCATATATGTGTGTTTGCCCATCCCACCAGCTATTACCTAACAGCAGCTAAGAGGATACTTAAGCTAAGTGTATCTGATGGGTACAGTCAAATGACAGGACTTTCATTAGAAAACTTTTCATCTTAAAATCCATTCCTCTTTTCTTCCCCATTTTCTTTTCTTGATTTGTGGCATGAGTACTCAGCTGATGGGGTAAAATGACCACATAGCTGCCAGCTGCTATGTGTGAATCATATATAAGCACCAATACACATGCAGTACAAAGTTAGAGGGTGCAAGTATGGTTCCAGTGTAAAACAAGGGTATCAGTCTGATCAACCAGTTATCCATTAACTTAATTATTCAGATACTATTAATGATCTCAAGAACTAGAATTAATAGTTCCTTTGCTATATTTTTTAGAAAAGACATTATACTTACTAAGAGCCAATTATGGACTATGAATGTTTATACCTGTAGTGAGCCTTTGTTTACAATGACTTCTATTTCTTGCAATACAATCAAAGTAAAAAAAAATCTGAACACCATGGGACCAAGCAGTGTGAGGACTCATGAAAATTGTGAGCTTTCAAGTGATGAAACTGTCTGGCCTTTTCACAAAAAAGTAAGAGCCACAAATTGGCACCCCTTTAATTCTGCATTACTAGAACTACTCATTCATAAATTTCTACTAGCTGTGCTTTGTGCTGTGAGTAACACTTGGCCATGCCATTGTTTGTTACACCATGAGCACAAATTTCATGATCTTGTTACCTTGTCTCTTGATATTATAAATTGTTGTTTCCAACACCATGCTGTTCAGCAAGTTTCCCTGTTAAACACATCTGTCTAGTTTTTGTACAGCTACCTGCATGATAGTAAAAGTAATATGCTCTAAATCTGAAGCTGGATAGATTCTTAAACAGTGTGTACATTTGAACATTTGGAGTTTTGAGCTTTGACTGTATACATTTTACAAACTTTTCTACATTATTTCTGTAATACATGGAATGTATGTTTTCTGTACATAGTCAAATGAAACAGATATATTCACACATGGAAGATATAACAATCATGTAGTACTGTGCAACACACCCACACACATACACTCACCAGAGCAACCAGAAGCCATGACAAGAACCTAAGCAAGAAACTTACTTGACATGATGTAAAAAGATACTTTTATGGTACCAAGGTAATTGATGATTGGAAGAAGCTGAGATGAAACTGTAAATACTGAAAATATACAGAAGTTTAAAGAGTTGTATAACAGTGCAGAAAGGTCAAAAGGTGGGGTTCCACAAGCACAGAACTTCCTTCCCATTCAGTACATATAAGTGACCACACAAGAATTGGTCTCTCCCCTGTTCCACCTAAATAATGTCGACAGTAGTGTGTCCTCCACTATGGGTGCACTTTGGTCCCTTCAAAATTCCTTTTTGCCTCAACAGCTCTTAAGAAACACATTCCAGTGTGGGAAGTAGCTAACAATATCACTCATTAGCTCCCTGCCAACTAAAAAATGGCCCAATGAGCTAAGAGAGGAGGACCAGAAGAGCAACAAAGATGGTACCAGAATTAAGAGAGTTGAGTTACAAAGAAAGAATACAGGCCTTAAATCTGCCTATGTTGGAAGAGAAAAGAGTGAAGAGTGACCTGATCACAACCTTCAAAGGATCTAAAACATAAAAGTAAAGTGACAAAGGATATGGTGACAAAATGTTCTAGAGATGGGGGCCATAAATTTGTAAAACTCCCTCCCTCCACACTACAAATAAGTAATTACATACATACACACACACACACACACACACACGCACACACACACACAAGCATGATGGTAGATAAAACCCAATTACGGTAGAAAAGCTCAAAGATGGGGTCTCACAATTGTAGAACCTCCTCCCCTTATTGTATAAACAGACAAATATACACCATAAAAATTCTGTCATGGTTAAATCTGACATCAGCATGGATGATGTCGAAAAATCAAATAGTCTAAGAATGAAGTCTAATAACATTATGGTAACAAAATTTAAACAGTAATCAGAAAATTATATATCACATACACACTGCACACAAAATGCTTTGCTACTTTTATCAGTGTAGAGATATCACTCAAGCTTATCTGTCTCACTCTATGATATACACATTCTCTGTAATTTCATCAAGTATCAAACGATTCATTTTAAGAAAATATGATAAACTCAGTAAGAATTCCATGTGTTTAAATGAAAATGAAATGAAGATGATCTCTGATGTTACTGAATTTTTAAGTCACTTGTATCATGAACTTCATTAAGTAAGGCACAAGAATGAACAATGAATCCTCACTCACAACTATTCAGTCATTCTTGAAAACAACCTTGAAAAACCACTTACCCCCAGTGGATTATGACAGTTCTTTCAAAGCAACTTGCTGTCTAAACTAATGAACACAGCTCCTACAGCAAATGATGGAATTGGGTAAAATGCTTTTGATGTGTCACATATTCTGAAAAACAAGTTGCTAACATTTGCAATGACACCAGTTGAAATCTAGAACGTTACACTATCTGGTATAAATCATTTATATAAACTATGTTAAAAGTTCATCAAAATGAATCATGTCACACCTTTCAAGTACACAATTTGAGTAATATCAAAGCCATAACATCAATAGTGGATGCCAATTACAATGGTGAAAAAACACTATTTTTCAAAAGCAAACATCAAAAGAGTATCATTTCTCTTATGAACAACAATTTCCTACACACGTCTGCATTCTAGCCATCATACTTACTATGCAACGTGTAATGAAGGACTGTAAAAACCTAAGATATCATGGGCAATACTGGAATGTTTCTTTTTTAATATATTTTCAGCATCAATTGGATTATTTGGAAACAATTTTCATAATATAAAACTTACTCTTAATTAGTAATTGAATCAATGCTATATATTTACATAATACAGAAGCATTCCAGCATCTGATACTATTCCTTTAGCATTTAGAGTACCTTGTCAATCCACATGCATTAATCTGATAATATGGAATAAGTGCATCTAACTTTCTAAGCAAACTCTTAGGAAAGTTGGCATCACCAGGACACCAATGATCAAAAATTTCAAAATCATCAATATTTGTCAAGTCTCATTATATCAAGATCCACTCGGTGCACTTCTAGCCCAGTTATACACCTGGCCATGAAAAAGCAAACATTTTGCTGTATCTGTTAGCCTCTTCCATAAATTTTGACAAAACCTGATTACACTGTTAACCATCATATGCAAACAATGGATGGTAAGTTTTGCTTCCCTGTATTTGCAGAAAGACCTCTTAACATCTGACATAAGATATCTGATAACAAAAAATGTCCATTTAACTAGAGGAATAAACTTTTGTTTCATCATGCACTGTACAGATGAGTGTCACTTGTTTGCAAACAGCCATTCAAAACAAAGTGATCAACAAGTGCTGCCTACCTACACAGGAAATACAACAGCCACCTTCAAAAGTAATGCTATTCGCATGCTAGTGATGCCAAGCTATTATTCTAGTTTTCAAATGAAATAACTGACATGGCTCTCACTGAAGGCAGCCATTATTCCATATCTGCTACATTAGCTTCCAGATTTAATATATTTCACACATACACACGATATACACAATAATGAATCTTCCTCATATATACACCTGAACTGATGGTATGTGATACATCATACTCAAGAAATAGTAATTACTGAAAAAGGCTGACGCTACACTTCAATCTTCTCTGCAGGTTCATTCAAGCTTAGTGGACATCTAAACTTCTTGTTTGCAACCAGCATGTCCAGACTCTCACCAGCATAAGATACAAGGGGCGAGATCTCCACTACAACTGGGCATTCATCCCATCGCATCTCTTTTTGGCTGTGGAAATAAATCAATGTATATCAGACGAATGCAAATTGGAAAGATAAGTTAGTTGGTCATTTACATGAGTGACATGCAGAAAAATAAAACATCTAACAAAAATGAACAAAATCATATAAATTGGGGCCACCTGTAAATCACTTAACAAAGACACCTGGAAAATGAATGTATATTTCCTTTCAGAACAAAGTACACATATTTTCTGAAACTGTATAGTAATTACTTGTACAAAAAAAATCATTGTACTTTAGTGCATAATACTAAGGAAATTCTATTCACATGATACACTACAGTAACAAGAGCTAAATGCAAAGACGAAGGATTGGGAAATGCAAAGAAAAAATAAACATGAAACCAGGAAAGATACTGTGTTTAAGCAAGAATTAGGATACGAAACTTGGTATGGTACAGATGGAGTGGATGTAAAAATCTATAATGTTTTGACTTTCAATTTACTCACATCAAAGAAATGGAAGATAAGATACAAAAAAGATTGTTGTCAGTTATGTCAACTGCTGTGCCTTTACTTGAAAGGTACAAGTAAAATCCAGCATGTGTGATAATGTTTACTAGAAATTATGGTATAGCATATTTGTCACAAGCAAGTACATCACCAATCAAAAACTGCAATTTGAGTGAGCATAGTTATGTATCTTAAAGAAGAAAAGTAAAGTACTTGAAATAATATAAGAAGAATCTTTTAGTCTCTAACATTTGCTCGGTGCTATCTTGCAACAGGTTTCTTTTACTATGGAATCTTAACAAGACAGCACAACCAGTGTATATATATATTATCCTGTTAGCCATGACTAACATCTCAAAACCCCAAAACTAACAAGCTGCAAAAAAGGGTATAACTCTTGTACACCAGTACCTCTCAATGGTATGATGTAGAAACAATAGCAAGGTAGGATGGTAATGGTCAATTAGTAAAATATAGAGAACTGAGGTTAGTATGGAAGCATGGAAGCATGAAAGCGGAAGTAAGTCACAGGGTGGGGGAGGGGGCGAAAGTTCTGGGAGCATTGAAAAATGTGTGGAAGGCGAGAACATTATCTCGGAAAGCAAAAATGGG
>JAUUDZ010439042.1:0-13238 GCA_032361705.1 Panulirus versicolor
GAACTTTTCGTGTTTCATTTTCCCCGTGGACTCATAGGAACATATATATATATATATATATATATATATATATATATGTAAAGAGAGAGAGAGAGGGGGGGGGGGGGTCAGGGCAAAAGACCAAGCAAAAATGTTAACTAGACACTCCTTTGTGGAGAAAATGCATTTCAAATTTTCAAAACCCACATTTCCTTTATCTGTATTTTATTCTGCATGCATGAAAGCATACCCATACAAAATAGAAGGTTTTAGAGAATAATTTCCAGGTAATAAGACTAAAACCAAATGCAAAACAACTGCAATTATCTTGAGCATGGAATCAGGGGTTCACTGTAATCTGTTTATATGAAGGAGGATTCCTCAGAGCCACACAGGGTAGATCTGCAACATCTAACCTATAGTACAGCCTGATGAAGGTAGATGAGTGCCAAAGACCCCTAGTTGCTTTTCTTTTTTTTTGTTTGTTTAACAAAGTCTCTGAGTATGTGCTCTACTCTACAACCACAGTTCAGCCAATAAAATGCACTTAAGAGATTATTCCTTGCCAATACGGTTTCAAGGAGCATAAATATGCTCCCTTGATAAACTCTGGATAAATACAAGTCTCAAGAAGTTAAACTTTGCACAAAGATCTCTTGGTGATATCATTCATTTACAATCTATCTATCTATATCTCTGATGCCTGTTTCAATAGGACCACCCTCAAAGGGGTGGCCATGGCAATAGAGTCACTATAACAAGTGAACTCCAGAGCTGCTTCTTAGCCATTAATGCCTTACCCTTAATAGGTCACTGGCAGAGGGAAAGTCTAACACAGTATTTGCTGAGGCTCCTACCTAATGTTCCCGCTGACTACTTCTATTTTATGCTCCTACCAACTACTTCTACCTAATGCTCCAGCCTAAATGTTCCTACCTACTACTTCTATCTACTGCTACTACCATTTTGCCAAAAGGCAGGGCTAGCACATAGTGTTCATTTACTACTATCTATCAAATGTGTCTAATGCTGTCTTCTTTTAAGCCAGAATCAAGGATTCTGGGTTATCTTTACCTATAAGATAATGCCATCAAGGAAACAAAGAGTCTTGGGTCTGGATATAGCATGTAACTCATTAACTCTACTTCTAAAGCCCATGGTTAGAAATAAAATGCTTTTATAAGAAGACACCTAGGTGCTTAATTGTCAGAAAAGCTATCACAGCAGAGATAAATTGTATAGGCTTTAAAAGGTTTCCACTTGGGCTGAATGGAGAAGCAACTGGTCTCCTCAGAAAGTTTGAAATTCACCCCAAACTGGAACAAGTAAAGCATTTTATTCCTGCCCAGTATGAAAAGTATATTTTCAGTTTTATTCTAATTTGAAAGTTGTTGAAACAAATAGGAATCTACTGTACATGTGCATACAAGTCTGAGTGACAGTTTTTACCTCCTAAGTTGGGTATGAATACTTTGTCTGTCTTGGGAGGCAACTTTCCTCTGCCCACACCCATTATGACTGCTTCCGAATCAAGCATCATTAGGCATGAGTCATCCTGTAGGGAAATAATGCGTCAAAAATTATTTGGCTTTTTTACATGGTGCAAGGACTGATTCCGATTGCAGGCACAAGAAGTGGGAGATGATGAAGGCACATGGAATATAATTCTATTGCATGGAACTTCATGAAAAAGAAAGTATGAATATGTTATGAATCGAAAGAGATCTTATCATCAATAAACACATAAATGAGGGTAGCAGATGTAGAAATGGGTGTAAATAATTTATGATCAGTAATGTAGGCCTCAGAAATGGACAAACCAGTCAACTTTCCAGAGTCTCAAACTTTTGTATTCTTCATACTATTTTATATAATTTCTATTATTGTACCATCATAATTATATAAAAATTCTCTCTCTGCAGTTGCATGAATTGGGCAAAGTGAAATTGAAATAAAAAAATTTCCACTTTGCTTCTAGATCATCAAACTTAATCCTCTAAACTTCAAAAGGGCCCAAAATGACTCCCTTTCCTAGGGTACTACCTAATAACCCTAAGGCCACCTCTGATGATCAAAAGATATCATAAGGACATATGCTGATATGAAATGAAGGCACTGTTTGGCAAATATACAAATGTGTACAACAGTAGAAGAACCTTCTGAGAAAAGTTGTATGATAAAGAATGGTTATGAAACAGGCCACCATGAATGTATCATTACCTTTCTCATACACTAAATAATAACTCTCCTTCACACTTTCCCATGTATATTCGTTAAGATGATTCCTTCACAGTTCTTACATCATTATTACAAATTCAGAGCAAAATACATCATTTCAGTCACCGTTAGACAGACTGACAAACACCACTATGGCATACAAGGAAAAGGATTATACCACACACATACCTGTAACTGAAGAGAGTTAAGAAACTGTCCGCTACCAGAGCGTCCCTCATCAAACTGTGCTGCTACCTTCTTAAACAGAGGGTCTACTTCAAATTCTAGGTCAAACTTGGTAACATTGATGTTCCTTAAATTTGTTTCCACAAATACTTTCTTTTTAACCTGAAATGGAAAAAAAAATTGTCAGTATAATCAAGAATTGTTATCAATGTATAAACCTTCAGAGAAACATGAGTTTAATACATGGGTGGCCTGGTACATCACTTCTTGACACAACACTCATAACAGAATTCACTATACATACCCACTTCATCTACTGACTGTTAGTGTACTGTATACAGTACAGCATGCCTCTGGCAGTTGACTACAAGTGTGCCATGTGAGGTGTGAAGCTTTCAAAAATCCCATGTGAAGCAAGTCAGGGAGTAATGAGTCAGAAAATAATGGCATATCCTTGCCCAGATTTTCTCCACTTGGCTAACCAGATCAGTATTCATCAAAATGTCGGGTAGGAGTGTACAACAGTATGCTGCCAGGACAGCAGAGGAAAATTTCAGTTACTATGTCAATTTATTAGAGGCAACAGACTTTGATGGCTTGAAGAGCAATGGTCTTAGTTTTAACGTATGTGTGACTTTCTTTTATCTATCCATTAACATCAATTAATTCCCTTGCTTTCAGTATTATTATCCACCAAACTTACAATGTTATATGGAAATCAAACTGGACTGAAGGACACCAGTCACCTTGATCTTTGATCTCATGATCTATGAGCAAATTTTCCTTGCTCATACCTCTACTTAGCATGTTTGCTGGTTGTACAAAAGTTATCAATTTTGGGTCTGTATGATAATTGTCAGTGGAAACTACATAGCAGATAAATCATGCATCCTTATAACCCCAAACCTGATATCAGTTCTCCATTTCTTGTAAAAGGCCAACATTATGGACTCCCATGGTGCAGTGGTTAGCTTTCCTGACCGTGACGCATCCAATGGCTGCCCAGGGTCAAGCGCATAGGTTCGAATCCTGTTTGTGGCAATTGGTCCACAGGCAACCCATCTGTTCATCCATCTTACATTTATCCTACGAAGTTATGCCATCATATCTAAAGAATGGCTGGATGGATAAACAGCCAATGTAATTGCTATAAGACTAGCAAACTTGTTGGGTCCTGCGTGTATTATGATTACAACTAATTTCATTATGAAAAAAAAAAAAATCACAGCACTGGATCATTCACCTCTAAAGCATCATAACCTATCTGATGGCCTCAAGCTTTTCATATCCTTAACCCCTACTTTCATTCTTTATGGTATGTGGTTAAGACAAGACATGTTATAGTCATCATACATTAAGCAAAAAGTGTACATTACCAGCCAATAATCACCTTTCGTTTCTTCTTTTCTCCAACATTTCCTTCCTCTCCAAGTTCTTCATCAGCTTTATCATGAGTATGACCCAAACCACCTGCCATTTTTAGGGTGTCTGTATGAATACTGTCAACACGGTAAGCATAAATCTTGGTGCTTGCATCTAGGGTAAAGCTGGCAACCTATTGATCAAGAAAGTATGCATGAACACATCAAATCCATTAATGGATGAAAAAATTCCTTACAATCGTGCATAAGAAAATGAAGTAATTTGTGAAAACTAACATGAATCAAGGATGTGTGAAGAAAGTACAAATAAGAAGTTGAAACTCGATGAAAGTTGAGGGTGACAGCTCAAAAAAAGATCAGTACAAAAATTAACATGGAGGGCTGTAAAAGTGTAGAGCACTGACTGCTAAAAGACTCAAACTAAAATGGAAGCTCCAACTTCTAAAAGGTACCAAATTAATTATTATGGCAGGAAGATTATAGTGGAGCACAACATAATTTTACCTTTATTATCTCCACTAGCCAAATCATTTGAAACTGCTTATTCTTTCATCCTCATTTATAAAATGGCCAACACCTTCATATTGTTTCCCATTTTTAGCCTCCTAACCTCATTCACAAGTCTTTTTCATCATATACTTCTTTAAGTTTGCAGTATTCCATCACAATCTTGAACCTTACTCAAACCCATATTTCAGCCATACACTGCAAAGTAGGACTGGTTTCAGCTGTCTAGAAAAAATAACTAAGGAAAGTAAACAGATCATCTAAAGGAAGACGTTTCATATATAAATACCTTAATTGTTTATTCCTCACTTGTTATTTCCACATTTTTCCAGCACATTATTCCCATTTTTCTCCCTGTTTTGGTTCCTTACTTTTGTTTTCCTTTACATGGATAGCAATCTAATTATATGATCAAAGAAACACTCAATCTTTTCTTAAATATTCTTAATGATGCAAGCTATAAAAACTGCTTCATATATGTCACAACTAAAACAATAAGCAATGTTCTCTGAAAAGTGTTTCTAATACAATATTGATGATGCTTTTCAATATATGTGTAGAGCTGTATGCTGAACAAAGTATTAGAGAAAATTCTCATTACATGAAAGTAAATTAGAATTAATATAGATGAGTAGCCAACTAATAGAGCTATCAGATGGTTAGTTACAGAGTAGGGATTAAAATCACCAAGACTGACAGACAGAGTCAAGCTTATAAAATTTCTAACAAATGAAAAGATTTAGTTTTAAGTAAGAATGCTGCATACCTAATGTTTCTGTCAATCTAACAATCTGAACTTACACCATCTGTTGCTATATAACATAAGGTACCTGCAAAATCTGTAATCGCTAACAAATGCAGTACAGTAAATTAAACATTCTTAAAAATTACAATCCTTTTAAATACATTCTTTAGGCTAAGTGTTTCCAGCTTGTTTGGCCTTCCACTGTATGTAATCCAACTCGGCTTACTCACATACTCTACCAATATTCCCGGACACATGATCTTGTTTTACTCTCACACCAATTTAATGTACCATCCTATAATCTAGCAACCACAAATCTCTCAAATAATTTTTCTATATCTTTATTCCTCCTAGTAGGTACAACTAATACTAAAATCACAATTAGTCAAGCTTCCCATGCTGAATGTACCCCAATCCATTCCCATGGTGTTGGAAAATAGAAGTAGAGAGACTTCTACAATCATCATGGTTCAGTATCTACCTGTAATGTACTGGATAAGGACTAAAGCATGCACAGCTCTCTTAATCAAAAAATGAAATAATACTAAAATTCAGACCTGAAAGTTGTTCATCTCAGAATTTTTTCTTTGAAGCATCTCAGACATGTAGTCAATAAGCTGCAAACTGAAAGCATTCTTCACACTAATTTTCTGAAAAGGAAAAACATAACAAATATAAGTGAAGTCAAAGCTTAAGGCAATGGTATCTACTTTTCCATTCTGACATCTCCAAAGGTTTACTGAAAGCGATGGAAATGTAATTGCCCAAAATGAGGGTAAAATGTAGATGCAGTTATAGAATTGAAGTTTTTTGGTATATCAAGAATGCTGGTAACAGAAAACCTGAGTAAGAATTAGGTAAAGCAAGATAGTTGAGTTGGAGGTTCTCTGATAGCCTTGGCAATTATTAACCAGCTACATGCACACTGTGCTAAAGTCTACAAGATGCACTCCTTCTTCCATTGCATATACAGACATGAAGCTTCAAGTTTCCAAAAAGTATATACTAAAGAATAAGAAATGAAAATACAAGTTACCAAATCAACAGTGTGAAAACCAAACTTTCTAAAACTGCATAAACAATAGTATAAATGACAGATTTAACCATGATACAAACAATGAAATATGCATGAGTTCAATATTTCAAAATACAACTAAAGGTACTCTATGAAAGCTTTACTGATTTGAACTTACATTTTCAGCTGAGAGCTGAATGCACTTTGTATAATGCTCTGACAGCTGCTGGCTAGTAAGACCAGCTACAGCATTAAGGGACTTGCGGCGATCTGCTGGAGTTGCAGTTGGGGAAGAAAGAGTCCTTGATTGCATCTGCTGCTGAAGGCGATTCAGCTGCCGCTCCTTTTTCTCCTTTTCATCATTATTCTGAGGGAAGAAATTTTTTCATACATATTCACCATTTCCCGCATCAGTGAGGTAGCGCCAAGAACAGAGGACCAAGCCTTCGACAGGAAATCCTCACTTGGCCCCCTTTTCTGTTTTTTTTTTTGAAAAGTTAAAAACTGTAGGGGAGGATTTCCAGCCCCCACTCCCTCCCCTTTTAGTCAACTTTTAAAACACAGAATATGGAGGGAGAATTTTTTCTCCACTTCCTCAGGGATAATGAATCCACAAATATAGGACAAAACATAAAAATAAAAGCAAGAGCTTTATGAGTTGCAGCATCAGCATAAAACAATATGTCAGCATATACAATATCTAAACAATATATATCACCACCCCCTGCATCACTGAGGTAGCATCAGGAAAACAGACAAAACAGGCCGATTCCCAAGTTAGCAAGGTAGTGCCAGGAACAGACAAAGAAAGGCAGCATTCACTTACATCCACTCTCCAGCTGTCATGTGTACTGCATCAAAACCACAGCTCCCAAACCAAAACCAGGCCCCACAGACTTTTCCATGGTTTAACCAGGATGCTTGACACGACCTGGTTCAGTCGACTGACAACAACCCCTGTATACCATACTGTTCTAATTCACTCAATCCCATGCATGCCTTTCACCCTCCTGGATGTCCAGGCCTCGATCACTCATGATCTTTTTTCACTCCATCATTCCATCTCCAATTAGGTATACCCCTTCTCCTTGTTCCTCCACTTCTGAGGCAGAGTGAGTGTCAGTAGATTTCTGAAGGGATGCAGTTGTTCAGTGTTCCAAGAACCAGAATTCTAACTATGATACAGTGCTGCATGTTAACTATTGATTGTCTAGTGCTAGAGTGCAAGAATGTAAAGTTCATTTGCATATGAGAGGCTGTTCAAAGTGGCCTGTGATGATAAGAGATTATGTTAGGAAGATACTGAAGAGAGTTGGAGAACAGTTCCAATGTACAGCATTTTACAGCATTTAAGATTTATAAACTATGAGACACCTGCCTGGTCACACACAATTTCAAAGCAAGCACAAAAAACTAAAAACCTCCCAAAACAAAGCACTTAAACCATCCAAAACTATACCAAATAAGTGCTTTAAATGCTCATCTCAATCAAATACATAAGTCCCTAAGCTACAACACTGCTACTTCAATGTCCTAAAAATAAAAAGTTCCTCAGTTTCAATCCAACACTATGAAAATTCACATAAAACTGAGTCTACCTGTTGTTCATTTGATAAACAATTTGTCATTCCAAATGTCTTCATTTTTGTAACACCTACATTCTTCATAAAGTATATAGAAAAATATAAGTTCTGTTTCTAGAAAGTAATAAATCGGTGCAAGGTTAAAAAAAAAAAATATACTGTGTCTAGCACATGCTTACTTCTGGTACATCGAGAAAAACATTGTCGGGACTCATCATCTCTGCAAGAGACTGCTTTCTGGCTCTAGGACTATCAGGAGGTAGTGGTGCCAGGATACTACGACGTTTAGTAGGGGATAAAGTAAACCCCACTGAGGAGCGTCTGGTGTGCAGCATCTTGACACCCACAGTTTGGCAGACAACCTATGATTTTATCCCTGTCAATGAATGAAAAAGAATCAGACAAAAATACACAAAATGAAACCTTGCACCACACGTACTGTTAATCATTCATCACTAATGGTGAACATATAAGGTCACTGATGCAGTATATCAAAACCATGCAAAGGAGTACATACTCACTTTCTCTATTCCTAAAATATTAAATAACTTGCAAGAGGGAAAGAGTTTGAAGATGAGTTATATTAGCAGTCCCCTCCTATTTGGCCCACCTCCTATTTTGTCAACCAGTAAAATGCATACATTTGGGGTTACATACATGCTTACAAGAAAAACAAAACTGAATACTATAAATAAACTGAAAGGTCATATAGACTTATCAGTTGTCAAGTTGGTTCTAATGTGCTCATCTGAACCAATGACAAACCCATGACCCATCAGTTGGGAACCTCTGGGTTTAATACAAAACTAAGAAAAATTAATAAAAATTTCTAGGACCTAAGAAACCCTTACCATACTTTCCTAAAAGCAAAACTTACCTCACTTTCAGTGTCTTTTAAGAAAGATGTTGTGGTTGCCTTTCAGACACATGATATGGCCATGTGCATTCATGAATGTTTTAAAAAGAAAATCCCAGCAGCTATCCAAGACCCAGCCATATCAATTCAATACTCTCCCACACCAGCAAAAAGGAAAGTACAATACTACTATCTTGAGGTATTTTCATCAATATTTGCTATAGATATTCTGTACATGGATAAAAAAATTGATTTTTTTTCTTGCATTCTGATGAAATACACAGAAACCATGCACAATGAAAGAGTTAAACACAAGAAAGGTAAATGAATATGAGTGTCTGTGCTGAGTCTAGGGAGAGCACAAAAATAATTCGTGGATTGTAAGAAACACCTATCACTGGGCTCACGATACTTAACATTTCATCCTAAAAAAAATTTAAAGATCAGGAAAAATGTCGGGTTGATCAATATAAGTGAAAAATGGGAGTCAAGAGAACCTTCAGAAACTGCAACTTTAAAATCATGGAATGATGCCTCACTTATCAAAAGAGCCTCTAAATCCGAAGAATTCCCTTTGTTTATCAAACTTAAATACAAAAACACAGAAACTATCCAAGCCTAAGTTAATATCCAGAAATCTGAATTTTAATAGACTAATCGGGATTCAAGCTAAATACAATACATCCTGACACGAGTCAGCATCAACAAAATAGCGGCACACCCCTTTACAAATCTTATATCATTAATATCCTTGAATACTTAAAACTTTTAATACAAAATTCTATGTTAACTCATATATTAGGTCGTTACAGTTGCACAACTAAGAATATAAAATTTTTCTACAAATCAAGAGTAGAGAAAACAGGTTTGATCCGTTCTTTCTCCTGGCTTGACAGTCGCTAGTCCTTGTCTCATCACTTGGTCACAGGACCTTAAATCTAACTCCAGGCACTTTCTGAGACTAATATAACTTTGTGGGGTAAGAAATCCGTAAGATAAGCTACTTTCCGACATGTATGGATGCTTATTATATGACACAGGTTTGCGCGGGAGAATTGTCAAACCAAAACAAACTTGATGGTATAAATATTAACACTAAATCCTGGGTATGATACCAGCACAATACGTACTTTGGACATATCTTGTTATCCTCGGCTTCTGTAATGTTCCGGCTATATCATGACGCGATCACTAATACATCAAATACCGCAAAATAAAACCTTAACCACATCCAGAAATTTGAAAAAGTTGGCTCAACCCCGCCGTTGTGAGGTCTCTCCCGAGACTCTCGTGAAACGCGAGAAAATGCCGGACCGACTTGACGTCATTTGCCGGATGGTTTAAAATTTGGGACGCTTTTGACGCCCATATATGATGCCATCCAGTGTCCCTATCATATTATGATATTCATGTACAAAAAAAAAGAACTTATAGCGTTAACAATATCTTTCTCATACGTTCATAGCACCAACCTGACATTTACGAGAGAAGTTTGATGTGAACAACTTTTGCAAAAAGCTCACAAACAGTGGCTTGATGTGTTTTATATATTTAAAACTGCTGTTTTTGAAAGTCATTGTAGCACATGATTAAAATGATACAAATTATAAACGACATATATAACTATAAATTTATTTACGGTACGACATTTTAAGTCTTGCCAGACGTAGGATGTTGCCGTTGCCAAGACGACGACAGAAAGCTTGAATGGCTAAAGTTCTTTCCTCGGTTTGTCTGTCGCCTCAGTTTACCAGCCAACGCCGTTGGTTGTGTACCTACGGACTAAAAGTTGCTCTTACATGGTGTGAACTTGGTCTAAGGAGCTGGATATATTGGAAGAAGGGTACCAGTGTGCGTAGCTAACGAATGAGCACAAGGCGGGAAAAAGTTACGATGGTGAACTTGGTGAGTATATCTCGTCACTAGAGATTCTCAATCATTTGTCTTTTGATAAAGTTACAGCTTTTTGGTCATTCAGCTTGACAGTCTCACTATGTATATTAATAACTAACGGTTATACATAGATGACACAGTAATGTAAGTATATATAATTTCAAGAGATTGGGTCATGGCCAACGGTCTTCGATATTTGTACACTTGATTGTGCCTACGATTAGTTACTAACGTGAAAATTGATTGTTAGATTTCGACTTGATAAATGACTTATCGTAAGTGTTAACTTTCAGTTTAAATTTCAATGTTTTGATGGGCACATTAATATTACAAATCAACGTGTTCTGTTCTCAGAGTGACTTAAACGAACACGGACTTGGAAAAATTACTGAGCCATAGAATTTTACGTTACAAATCTAACTTACAGACACTGGCTCAAGATCTTGTGCTAGTATTGTTTCCATTAAGGACGAAAAATCCCAGATACCAAATGAAAGGATTTGTGTAACGCAACTACCAGATTTGACAGGACTAAAACATTTGATAAGCGACATTGATGTCTGTCTGCCTATCCAAGTGTTAACCATTTCTCTATATTATACTGGTAAGTTGATTATCAATCTACTATCTTAACGTAGGAGAGAACATTTATGCGAAGTTTAGTACAAGCAGGGATTATTTCCCTTTATCGAAAATCTCAAATCAAGCCGATTCCATTTACTCTTGAGTGGAGCAAGAATGTCCTGAGAAACATTAGACAAAATTGATATATTTACTTGGTAACGAATGTAGTATATTGCTTTTCTTAATTGTCAGTGAATCGTATAACATCACAGCACAGAGGGTTGTAGTATGAAGTTCTATAAATCACATAGATTCTTCAAAAATAAAGAATCATCAGAAGGTTTGATCTTATTTTTCGACACCGTGAAATTTGAGACGCCCGGTGAAGCAGTTTCTGGACATTTCGCCCCAGTTACTTTTTTGTTATACAGTCTAACAATAATACAAATTTATTTCAGAAGTATTACATTCATGTTTTACAAATGATAGGAATAGTTTGTAAATGCAGTAAGAGGAATCCATACTTCGCCATTTTTATACGTGAATTTTCAAGAAAGAAATATAGGTATATCCATTTTGGACTTCTTATTCATGTATATGTATT
The DNA here is from genome assembly GCA_032361705.1 of Panulirus versicolor. Lineage (NCBI taxonomy): Eukaryota > Metazoa > Arthropoda > Malacostraca > Decapoda > Palinuridae > Panulirus > Panulirus versicolor. Next base: position 11,532 of record JAUUDZ010439042.1, read on the forward strand.
TTAGGGCGTCTAATGTATATGTTCTAGATTTTACTATAAATGATATTTGCTACGATGTGTGTTGCAGCAGAGCTTATATGCCCTCACGTAATTTGAGTTAAGGTGTTATTTATTAATTCAGCTGTAAACCTTATTCTATTATCACCATAATTACACTTTTCCCTAAATCCCACTGATTCCTTATCCTATTAGGTAGATAACCAATGCAGGCAGGAATACTGTTTCGTGCGTTTTACACGTTATATGTTTGTAAAAGGGACGAATAAACGTACCGGGGTATTATTTTGCATAAACTGCTAAAGACCTAACATAACAAACGTTTAGGAAGAAAATGCATACCACTCTTTACAAAACTATATCCACTGGAGAAAATAAAGTCTCAGATTTCAGTTAGGATAGGTTTGTTCACGGAAGAATGTCCCATGGCACTATTCATCCTTTTTACCGGTTGGTGTCACGTAAAACCCACGGAATCTCGTATGCCTTATCCATGTATGTGCTGTCTACTTAAAAGGGTGAGCATTGAACGGAATTTTAAAACTTTCCAGGAATGAGGTGGAGAGGGGGGGGGGGTCTCCCGGCGTAGATATCATAATACATAGGACACGAAAACCAGCGACAGCGAGAGGTGTATATTCCTCAAGGTTGGCATATTTTAACTCGAACATTTGTGAAACTTCGTGACTCCTTGACGAAGTTGCGTGTTTATTTTCTCTCAATTCTGCGGCGAAAAGTAGACTTTATCTGGTGTGTAATGTAGAGTGGGATGGAGAATGAATTCTGTTTCCCTGCGAAAAGTGTTACCTTTTTGATAAGGAGGCATTGCCTAAAGCAAACAAGAGTAAGTATACCTTTGTTCAGTTTACATATGGTTAGAGGACAATTTGTCCGCTGCTTCCATTCCTAACGCTGAATGATGATAATAATTACAATTATAATGACAACTGCTGCGATATTACTGAGCACATTCTTACAGACCTGTGGTTTTCCTGTTAGATACAGTTGTGAAGCAACGGACCACTGTAGCGTAAATTTCTTTCCCAGTATTTCCGTTCTAGAACCGAGAGAACATAACTTTATTTATGATATATAACGCAGTATATATTCCAACGGTTAAAGGAAATAAAAATTATTTAAGATATGTGGAGAAACTTAAGACTTTACGGGAGCAAACGTGTAAACTATTAGGAAATATTTCTCTGTATGGAATCATGGGTACACGTCTGTCTCGCTAAGATTTGGTAAGATATTCAACTTTGAAACAAATAAATAACGGGCGGGCTTTTAACTGTAACCATAGGAACGACCAAATTTTGAAATTATGTTCTTTTCTAAGCTCAGGGTAGATCTGACTACTTTTGAGTCCTAGTTGTAATGTGCAAAGAATGTTTAAAACAAAGAAACTTTTCCTAAAAGAAAGCTAAAGGCAAATCTGGCAAACCTATCCTGATTTTTACGGAAGCAAATCCCGATCGCTCTTTTTGGAATCAGCAAATTGATTTTTGCGGCAAATTTTCATCGTTGGAAAGTGCGACCTCGAGGTCAGAGAAACTTCTCTGGGCCATTTATAAGTTATCTTATTAAGGAACTATTACGTGAGAGAAGCTACTAATCTCCCTAGAGGGAAACAGGGTAGATGTAAGTCTAAGTAATCAGGATTCTCCCCCACCCCATTCCCGCAATATAGGATCCCAAAATGGCGGTGGT
>JAUUDZ010439053.1:0-13237 GCA_032361705.1 Panulirus versicolor
TGGGAGGCTTCTAATTTTTCCTCACAAGAGAAGATAATTACCTTAACAAATCCTGCTACTGAACATATGCATATAGTATTTTCAGTGGCTTCACCATAGTTTACTTTCAGAAAATAGCTTTCAGCAGCATTCTATGTTACAGTGCATCATATCCCACGGGTTTGCACTTAATCATATCTCATTTTTAACAAGTCTACTTTATAACATACATTATCACAATGTCTAAAAGAATACAGTAAAAAACTCTTACTTTCAGCAAATATCTGATCACAACACATATCCATTTCAGAATATTGCATTCTTACCCTTTCATTTAAAAAACTGCCAAACCTCTCATAAATCTAAATGAATCTACACCGAATGTAAACTTCCGTTGTAGATGCTTCATCATCGTTAACATCCTATATTCATCACAATTCTCCCTTCCTTAATCCAGCTTTAACATTCTCGACGTCATCAGACTTTTGAACTTCTTTATCCCAGGATCCTCGACCACCACACAAGACAAGACTAGTGTGGCGGAGCTGATGCTGCCGCCGCTGCCTCTCTTCCTCTTAATTGCTTCCAGGAAAATTAAAATCTCCCACGAAAGTTTCCTTGATGAGGCCTTCCGAGATGTAAACAAAAATGTTAACGAACGTTTTCGACAACGTTACGAGGTTCGTTATGAAGTGACTCGTTAGGCTGTAGGATCTGTTCAATGTGGTGATGTCCTAGAGAACTAGAGGACCTGTTGTCGTGATGTCCAAGAGACTGAAGGAAGATTTGATCATGTGGTGTTCTTAGAGACTTGAGGACCTGTTAATGTGGTGTCCAAGAGACTTAAGGAGGACCTGTTCATGTGGATTCCATGATAATATAAGACCTTTTTACAAAGTCTCAAGAAAATCGAAAATCCTGCTCACGATAAGAGTATAGCATCAGCGAGGATCTTCTCTCCCCATCTCACTCAGCTCCTGCCCAAAGCGCAGTCCCGAAATTACAGGAATCCCATAAGAGAATCTGTTGACTTACATGGCATAGTAATGATGAAATATTGATATTGATAATGATAATGATAATCATAATTGTTATATCAATAATATATGTAGTAGATGTTCAATCAAAATTGTTGTTAAAGCATAGAAATACCCCATAGACGTTTATCAACCACAAAACATTATAAAAAAGAATAAATCATCAATGAATATTGCACGCAAATATGGAGCAAATTTTTCGGGATGTCGAGCAATGGTATGAATGATTTCATTACGTGAGTAACTGAAGGGAATATGGAAGAAGAGGAAGAGGGTGACATGCACGCCTTGGCGAGGGCGAAGTGCTAGGCATCCAGCAGCCGGTGCTCACACTGGCTGATAAATGAGCCTCGCACCGCAGAGAACGAAACGAGTTCAGTATTATTCCAGCAGGAAGACGAAGTGTGATTGCTAGCCCGGTCGCTGCCGTCTGAAAAACTTTCCCAGAAAACATTATGAGGAATTTCTTTTTTTTGTCGCTTGTTCCACGAGGATTATGGTTTATCGAGTATGTTTCAAACTTTGACCCTTTTTTACTCAATGGTCATATGTGGTTTGATGAATGGTTGATATTCTGCCGTTTTCACGATTCTCCTCTTTGTACCAAAGGACCTTGCTGGTGAGAGACACATAAGTGAATATCCTAGAGGTCATGTAGGTAACTTGATCCTCGAATGAATAATGGTCGTAATGGTAAATTTCACAATATACGTCGACAGCTGAGGTGGATACAACACTACCGTTCATCCCCTCTTTATTTTCCTTTCTCCTTCTACGTCTTCTCCTCACAGGTCAGTTTCTTCTCACCTTCCTCAGTTTTTTCTTTTTTCATATCACTATCAACTCCTCCCCACTTCGTTAGTCTGTTATTGCGGTTTTTACCATACATAATGCATATCAACTGCAGGGAAAGACAAGCTATTCTGATATATAGTTGAAGAATGATATCTATTCGCAACAGAGTTGTAGGACCCCGTGACATTCAAATCGCCTATACAAAATCTAGAGATAGAAAGGAAAGTATATAGTTCTCAAGTCAAATTCATGAAGAAATGAATGAGAAGAATAATTTGCCCCAAGAGTGCAGCTACAGAAATTCCTCACAACATTATGTGTAAAGGTCAAGTGAATATGAACTGAAGCACTTCACGTATTTCATCATAACCTTCATTATCATGATTATCACGACATTTTATACTTGGATAAGGGGGATGATGCAGACAGGCAATGGAATCAAGAGGATGAAGAGGGGATGTGGGCTGAGGATTCGTGTAGAGGCGAGTCCATAATAACTGGTGGAGTTCAAATTAGATCAGGTGGAGGGGTAGAGAATATTAGAAACCTTTGATACAAATCATTGTAACTGAAACTAACAAAAAAGGTAATGCTTTTCCCTTTTGTCATATCCACAAGTATCAGCATATGATCTCACCACTGTCATTACCTTCTATTTATCACAACACCACCACACCACCACACTACTGCTGTAGTCACAACTACCGCCTCTTACTCTTTCCTCGTCTTCATCATTGCCCTTACAGCGATTAAAACAGTGTTAAATACCATAACCACCACCTTCTAAACTATAATGACCGATTACCTTTAGAGCCACAATTACCATCATCATAAAAGCCATCGCCTCGTCACGATTTCTCGCATTGACATGATGGTCACCATCACCAGAACCAGCTATCACAACTAAAACTACAACCACGACCAGTATCACAAACATACACCAAAAACACCAACCTCTCATCCCTACCACAGCTGCTACCATTACCAGCAACACGAGAAGCAACCCTGCGTCTACCAATCTCTCCTCCACCCTCAGCATAATCATCACTACCATCGTTTTACCATCACCATTATATCCACAGCATTATCACCTCCATCACTATCACCAACACACCCACAATCACCACTGCTAACAATCGTCACCATTACCTTTGTCATTATCATCACCAGTCAGGTCATCATTAACCCCATTATCACCATCTAAATCATCAGTACCACTGCTATAACTACCACTGCCAGGTATACGTCTTCAGTACCACAGCTACCACACCCCGCACCACGACAACAAGATCAATAGCACCAACAGTAATAAGGACTGAGTCATAATCACCAGAACATCAATAACAGAAGTACTTCCTCCGCCAGTTCCATTGTTAAAACCATCATTACCAGCCATCTACGTATCCAGAACCTTCATCACTATCACCACTACGATAGCTTCCTTCACAATTACCATCACCATTGTTATGAGAGCCTATTCCACAATAATCATCACCACCAACTACTCTACAACAACCTCCAACACAAGAGCCATCACCATCACCACCATCAAACGACCTCCATCACCACCACCACCACAACCATGACCCTTCACCATCACCACCAGTGCGATTATCTCAACCATAAGCACCCACTCTTATCACAGTCATTATGATGACCTCCATCGCCAACAATACTACTACGATCACCTCCACGACAATAACCTTCACCAACACCACTGTCACCATACCATTACTGACCACAAAGCAACAGTACTAGCGCCTGTTGTTTGTGTTGCCTCACTGTATCATCCATCACCACGTGAAAAATTAGTTTGCCACCAACGATAGTTTCACGTTTATTTTTTCAGTTACTTTCTTCGAAACCTTAGCTTGGTTACTGTTCTCTGAAACATGTGCCCAGGAATTTATTTGTCCTTACATATGTATTTATGTATCTCGGAAGTAAGCGTAAATGTGTATGTGTGTGTGTGTGTGTGTGTGTGTGTGTGTGTGTGTGTGTGTGTGTGTGTGTGTAAATGCGTGAGTCTTTACGGTTAGGCGTTGAACTGTAACTCGGAGACAAGGGATCTCTAGTGTCAGGAGGCGAAGGTGGCGAGAATGGTGCAGTAGCTTCTCCCCATAGCGATAGATAAGGTGTAAATGGAGACTAGAGAGAATTGGGAGGAATAGTGCGTTTGGTGCCTCTTGCCAGGTGATGCAAGAGAAACCGTGGTTCATTTTGCATACCTGATGCTTGCACTAAACACACAACCAGTGAACCACCGTTCTGAAGCAATGAATAATTGCACACTAACGTACAAGTCTAACAACAGAAAAAAGCCTAGAAATACAACAATATAATATACATGATTACTTTAGCAAATGCAACAAACTTCATTGATACGAAAATTGGTGATTCAGCTCATAAACATAGGGACTGATGATTCATTGCACGTCTAATGAAGGGTTTGATGAGTTACCTCATCACCACAGATATTAAAAAACACATACGACCCTTGTCCTCCAGTTTCCACACAGAGTTCATCTTAAGTAAAAGTTTTATCGTGATAAAAAAATGAATCCACATACTCGATACCTCTGGCTTGCCTTATCGAAAGCGAACTTATCTACAATACAGGGACTGTACTGCAACTTTAGAGGGCGCCACTACTCGGCCGCTGGATTAATTATAATAAATATACCTATGCCATCAGAACCTATTCAGAAACCCATAACCAAAATTCTGCCTGCACCTTAACTTTACATAATTTCAACGGGAAAATATCAAATTCTGTTTTCCTATTGCCGTCCTAGTCCGAAATTGGTCTGCGAAATACCCAATAAATCAGACTTAACGGGAGCCTCTGCGTTACCCCTTTTTTAACCTGATATTCCTGATTGCATATAAATGGATAGTGGCTCGAAGCAATTGGCCGTTCCTCGGGTAATATTGTGACGTTGCTTCATTAGTGTCATTTACTTGTGCGGGTTGTGTTTACGGGTGCCATTGGCGGTACCCGACTGAAATAAAACGGTTCTAAAGTGAGTATCATTATTCTTTTCTACGTTTATGTCAGGTGAGTCTCATGTACTCTACCTAGGTAGTAGGTGGTAGGCAGCCATCGACCAGTGCGGTATAGATTACCGGTGCAACCCGTTTGGTTCTCAGGAGGGTTAGTGACGGCTGCGCAGTGAGACAACACTTCAGTGGTTTTCTGGTTTTCATTCTTTTGGTCCACGTAACTGATTTTTTTTCTCCCTGCCTCACCTACATGTGGGCTGCTGGCAGTCAGTCCACAAATTTGCAATCTCTCTATCTTACTCAAAACACTTGATAACGCATTATTCACACGACTAGTTATAACACACACACACACACACACACACACACACACACACACACATGGGCCTCCATGTCATTTAAAGACTAACTGAAAGAGTGAATCTGGAGTATCGCTGCAGTGAGTGCATGGTAGACTAAACGTCCCCTCATCCCTCAATCCCCTTGTACACAGCCGTTCCCCTCTCAAGTTGTGGCACTAACGAGACATCTGATGGGCTGCTGACGAAGGCAGCAGGGGACAGCAACAGCCCCTGAGGTAATCTGAGCCACCTCATCCTTACCTCAGCATCTCATAAAAGGATGATGAATCACGTGATAAGTCATAATAAAGAACCTAAAGTCTCTCACAGACTCAGCCAGTTTAGCACTCCTTTCTCATTCTTATTTGAAAGAGTCATTCAAGTCATAAACATACCACCGTGCAATAGACAAGCCATTTACTACACTCATAACCTCACCTGAGAAGCCATTCATCAGACATTAAACTTACCAGACACTGCACCATCCAATACCTTTAGCAGTGCTAAAGCTAACCAGAGATGCCTTTCGCAGTGTCAAAGGCTAACCATATATGGCTTTAGCAGTGTCAAAGGTTAACCAGATATGCCTTTGACAGTGTCAAAGGATAACCATACATGCCTTTAGCAGTGTCAAAAGCTAACCAGAGATGCCTTTGGCGGTGTCAAAGGCTGTGGCTCCTTTGTCGTTCATCATCCCCGACCCACCAGCTTTCATCAGCCTCACACCGTTGGCATCTTTATAAATTATCCTAACTACCTCCATGCCATACATTGCTAATATACGAGTTGGGACATACAATATGGTCCTCCTACCACGATAGGTATGGTTTTAGTGAACGTTGTTCTTACTTGGGTGTCTGATATCGAGCTTAACACACCCTGCATCACATTCCAGACTGCAAGGACCACTCGTCCAATATTCTGGAATTGTTTCACATCTTTAATCCCCCACATTATTCATAGCTACATACGTTCAACCCATGTTGCTTCATCCTGTCACAAATATCCTACACACAAGCAGCTGCTGACGGGTGCGGGGAATATGACGGCCATAAACAGAGGAGCAAATGAGGAAGCGTTGACCTTGTATCATGAAACAGAACAGAATCTTGGTTAGGAATTTTGATCGATATACACTTACCAATACGTCAAAACTTAACTGTATTCTTAGTTTTAGACAATAGTTTGGTTCAAGAATTAAAAACAAAATCCATAATGCAATATTCATTAAAGAGAAATAAATGTTACGTGAACACGAATCCGAATCATTTGGTCCATATCTGCAAACTGGAAATGTATTTGTATGTATTTACATGGCTCTGTTACACTTAACATTATTTGATCCTAAACTAGAAACACAGCCATCACTAGAAACCCAGCCATCATTAGAAACCAGCCATCACTGGAAACCAAACTATCAATTGAAACCCAGCCATCAAGAGCAACCAACCAAGAAAAACCCAGACATCAAAAGAAACCTGCACATCACTAGAAACAACTCATCACTAGAAACCTAAGAACTACCAGAAACCCCCTCATCACTGAAAAAAATCATCACTAATAACCACAGTTGTTATCAGAAACCAACTCATCACTAGAAACACAACTACAACCAGAAACCCACTTATCCCTAGAAACCAGGCCATCAAGAGAAACCCGAGCGTTATCCCCTGTAACATGAAGTTTCAATGCGGGTTGATTGACGTGTGTATTCACATCCACCTCTCTCTCTCTCTCTCTCTCTCTCTCTCTCTCTCTCTCTCTCTCTCTCTCTCTCTCTCTCTCTCTCTCTCTCTCTCCCTGACTTAATGGGGCGAGTAACTTGAACTCCAATACGGGTTAGGGCGTTTATTTACATCCACATTACTTCTGGATTATGGCGATGACGCACCAGCGTCTCAATAAGGGCTGATTACTTCATTAGTTCTGATCCCCTTCTCGATTACAAGGATAAGAGCACTAGTAGGGCAACGAGGACTCAAATGCCTGTCATTTTCTTTTGCCTGTTTTGCACTTATCAACCTGGCACTCCTCAATTGGAAGCTTACACTAAAACTGATTAATTGTGGCATGAAACTTGTTCTCCCAGTATTTCGCAGCTCTTTTCCTCGGCTTCTGATTACGATATTTGGTCCAGGAAATCGATGAGAGGCATGTATGGTCTCCCAAGATCTACGTGCTATTCCCCAGGTCAAAATATGGAGACCAATAGCAACGGAAAGCCCAGAATGGGAGTCCCGGCAGCCTAGAATTAGTACCTGAGCGAACTGAAAACAATAGCTCTGAAGATGTCGTTTGAGAAACATCGGAATGGTGTTTCTCTGTTTAAAGAGAACCGGTGTTTATTGGTGATGAACCAATGTTAATTCTAAACCAGTTTTGACGAGAGTTAAGGGCAATTCCAGATGGATTTCTGTTGTTATGTATAATCTTGAAGTAAGGAGTGTTGGGCGACAGTATCACCGGCATGTTCTCCGGAGAAAAATTTATCTAAGGCTGCATTCCTAAGTACTTACTAGGTAACTATTTGGCTAATATCTTACCTGGGCCTTAGACAAGGTTCTCGTGTATATTCTATAATCAAAGATTTAGCTGCGTCAGCTCAATGATATATTTACAGTGTTTCTCCTCCAGATCAGATCTGTAAGGTATATGGATAAAGATTTCCTTGTTATTACTAACCACTCGATTTTTTCTTGTTAAACTTACAACAGGCATCAAGTCTTGCTGTAAACACATTACACCATGACTGTAAATGAATCATAGGTTTCTTGCACTCTAGACATAGACCTCTTCCAGGTAGTTAGTGTGCGAGGGATATCTTAGTAAGTGTAGAGGTGGCGTAAGCTTTTGCCAGTCCTTGACTATTTTTTTATTCTTTGTAGCGGACGACTCACCACATAGTATGCCATACTCTATAGTACGCTTGCGATACCAGTTCGCGAGCAGACATATGTCCGTGGAGTCAGTTAACGAGAATTAAAACTCTATAACCCTAACGTCAGGTTGTTCATTATGATGTAGAAATTGGGAAACTAAATTTTGAGATTAGGAAAGTGTTGAGAAGTGAACATTACGTGTGCAGGATGTTCATTTCTATGTAGTAATTAATCAGGCGCCGGACTATGAAATTCAGAGCTATGCTGTTACATGACTTGGGAAATCCATTCTTGTGTGAAAAGTTTATCTTATATGTTTAACATCCTGCTCGTTCATGGCAAAACTCAGTGCCCAGGGAGTTCATTCGCTTATCATTCTAAGTTCAGCACGTTATCGTATGCTATTTGTGTTTCATTAATTACATCAAGCATTGAAAATGAAATTCATTAAGCTGAAGAAGTAGGATTTAATTGGCGCTTACGAACGCTGGCAGCTGATGTGATCCATCTCTGGCGTCTTTGAGAGTCAGCCAACAACAAACTTCTCCGTCGGCTTGCAAGAATAACCAACAACTAACTTCGAACATTCAACCAGAGTACCTCATGTTAATCATTCCCTCCCTGGATTAATTGGGAAGCTCATCGAGTGATATAATAGTTTTACGTTTAACCCCTCGTTTTACCTGAGATTATTTTCGCACCAGTAAATGCGAATGACTCATGTTACCCGCTCATTGACGGTACCATCTAAGAACATCGACCAAGTAAGAATATCTTATCTTATAGTTTTTGGCTGACTAGACCAACTTGGGATATAGACACTTGGTGGAATGTTTCTTATATGAGTTACTTATTAACTGGCCTAACTTGAAGCATTGACCAATCATGGAGCTAGTTTTATATCAACTGCTTGTTGGTCGGATGAAATGGAGATATCACCGGATTATGTAGTGTCTCATGTCTATTACTCGATTGTTTCAGCAATCCAACTAAGAGTCTGAAAAATGATATTAAGACCTAGGAAATTCACTCAACATAATGAAGAACACGTATGGTGAGATATTAGACCTAAATCCTTACTCAACTTGACGAACAGCACTCAGAGTGAGACTGTGAGGAAAATCTAAAGATCTGGAAACAGTGACTAATTATGGAAATCGTCCTCTTCGTTACTGCATCGACGGGTCTCCAGGAAACGTTAGCAAAGTAACGAGAATGTCTAACCTCAGATCAACTATCAGCCGTAAAACTCTCATATCTGAGTCATTCACAGACTCTGGACCACTAAGACTTCGACCAGTCAAGAACTACTAATACCCTAAGTCAGAACCACTGGTATATTAAGACCAATTAAGAAGTTCTACCAATCGTATAGAACTTTTCATGTCAGAGTCAGCTGGCTAGAACCTCAATATATCATGTAGAACTTCTCAATTTAGTTATGCTGGCTATCAGGACTAGCTAAATACCTCTACCATTCATGTAGAACTTTTTATCTTTCTATATCAGAGCTGCTGGCTGATAGGGCCAACTAAACGTCTAAAGTCATGCATAGCCTCTCGAGCCAGGTCACTAATGGCGACCTGTTCCTTGATTTGAGAACTCTCATTGCAAACGTGAGAGCAATTGTGTTACCTACCTCGCTTTCTTCTCTACGACATCCAGTAGAGAATCACATGTTACCTGGAGAGGAAAACGAACAGGTTCTTGAAATATTAACCATTAGAGAGAGAAAAGAAAGTAATGTTGAAGCATAACAAAACTGTGATAATACTGGGAGTCTTGTGTGAAGTAGCAAATGATGAAATCAATAGAATCAGGAAGATAGAAGTATGGAAATGTTGAATGAAAAGAGGAATTTGCATTATGAAATTGAGGGAAATTGACATGACGGTCAAATTTTACAATGATTAACTAAGCCGGTGTTCAGAGGACATAGGTAAGAGCGTGAGATGTACGTACGAAAAGATCAAAAGGTATGTGGTCTGGATGAATCCGCGAACAAAAGCTCACGATTTAGTCAATGATCTCAAGAACTTTGGTCAAAATCAAGTACGATGTAAGAGAGGCTGTTGTCGGTAAAACCAGTCTGGGGTTGTCCATATAACCGTGTATACAGACACATCCATTTATGTATGGAAGCCTGTGTCGAGACAAGGAGTAATATCATTTATCCTCCCTGATCGTAGCTTCGCTGCACCTGCCTTCATCATCGCACTCGAAGTCTCCTGTATTTCTTGACACCCATCCTGCACCCGTTTACTGTCTCCAACAACTCCACCAGTCTTCAGGACTCCCGTCCTAACCTCCTATCTACTGCCTCCGTCAACTCCACCAACCTCCCCAATCAATCGTAGTTCACAGCACCATGGCAACCATCCCTCTACTCCCAACAATCACCTAAAAGCCCCTATAGAAATAGTAAAATCATCACACAACCCCACACGAGTGACCACACAATGATACAACCCCCATCACCCATCCATCTCTTGGAGCACTCGCCTCTATCTATTCCTCAACAAAAGAAGACCCATCATCCACCCAGCCTCAGGATTTCCTGCTTCACCATCCCCCTCCTCAACAACACAGGTCTCATCAAACCCATCCCTCGGGAGTGCCCTTCAGCCTTCAGTAATGACAGGTTTTCATCGATGAGTTCCAAGTAGACTCCACTTCCTTTGAGACGTCGAATAGAAAGAAGAAAAAATAAATCATCTGAATTTCGCAGTCTGTCAGTCATTAGAGGAGACGCTTCAACTGAAGTGTGTATATGCGAACAGAATACTTTTCTCCCAGAGATATTGTTGAGTTTTACTTCATTAAGAAAGATAATGATACGCTCAGAGACATCCCACGTCCTTCAGAGAATATCTGATACGATACGATTTGATTCTTTTTGTTTCTCTCAGAAAAAGGAATCTTCCTAGGACGGAAATCTTTAGAGATTACGTGATTACATAATGACGCCCTCTTGCGCCATCAGAGGAAACAATTATCTTTATATATGGCTCAGTTCTCTCGTTAGCTCCCTCTATCTGCACCAGGAAGTATCTGTGGGACTTTGATGATAGCACCCATCCCTTGAGAAACCTTGATACAGAAGAACAGCATCCGCTACGTAAGAGGGGAAGGTTTCCTAATGCTAGACCACCATGTAATGGTGGTTCTTCACGTCTGCTGTAGACAATCCACAAAGTGAAATCAATGGATGCTGTTTGCACTAACAGTGGAGTGCACACAAAACAATACTATGAGAGGTTTATTTGTGGAGTAACTGTACAGAAGGTTCACGCATTTCATGGATCGCCCATAAATTGGAGAACGGGATGTTGTTTGTTACTACCCTGGACCATCCGTAACCAGCATTATAGGAAGCTGCTTGCGCCGCCATTGGACTATCCACGGCATGAGAGTTCTGGGCACTGTAGTAGTGATGATAGTAATGATGTGACTTTGTGGTGTAGGTAGTGATGATGTTCTGAGCTTTTCACTGATGTGGCGAATAGTAATGTGGAGGGGGATAGTAATGGTATCAGTGTGCTTGTATAAGTGTAGGCATTGTGGTGATGGTGTGGAGGTAGTAGTGTATGATGGACATGGTGACCTCGAGTGTATGCGTATGTGATAGGAACAACTCGGTTGGGATATCACTATGGTCAGGGAGAGGGCGTGGGTGTGGTTGTCGTGTGGGCGTGGCAGCTGAGCCCTGTAATTAAACTTTCTTCAGAAGGTTTTAGAAGATTGGTGCGCGGCATTATCGTGCACGCTATCAGGACGCCCGCCGGTGAAGAGTCCACAAAATGGCCAAGGAAATAACGAGATGTCCCAAATTTTCTCTCTGGTTTGAATATTTTCTTGAACTTCACTTCGATTTAGCATTAAAATTCTCTGTTATCACAGAGTGTTCGTTAGAATGAGACCCACTTTAAAATCATATCTATGTTTTCTTTATCCCTAGTATTTGGTGTCTGATGAGCCTATCGCATCTTGCAAGGTAACATCAAGAACTAGCAAACAATACCTTCCTACACCCAATCTTCTCTTCATTTACAAAGCCCCACATCCACCGGCAAGCCCCATAGACCACTCCATGGGTTATCTTCACTTATTCATTTACCCTGGTTCGGCCCATTAATAGCGATAACCCGTGGGTCCCTCTGTACCACAGCAAAGTAGTTCATTCTGTCCAACGCTTACCTCTAACCCTCATCAATGTTCGGGTCCTTATGCTTCAAAGCCTCAGTCGCTTCATCCCTCAACCTTGATTCATTCAGGACTACACCATCCTTCGTGGAAAAGTCCTCTCCTGGCTCTTTCTTATGTACCTGTCCAGATGACAAAGAGAAGGGTTTCAAACGCCTTCGCTCCTAGCCTCTGATAGTCGCCTTATACGACACGCAGGAGATACGTGAGTAGTTTTCGAACTCCACTATTCCCAGGGATTAAGGAAATGGTTTAAGATGAAGGGTCATGTGTATCACCTGTGGTCGAGTGCTATGTAAAAGATGTCTGTGGCTGTAGCTCTAGCGATCCAACTGTGCTTGATGCAGGAAGGAATGATAGTAATTTATAGAAACATCGATATCAACTGACTACAACTGTACCGTTAGGACTGACAGGGACAGAAGCAGTCATCTAGGCTAACAACAGCTGATGCAACGACAGCCTTTCCGCACCAGACGTATCCCTCAAGCCTAACCGCATCTATGACGCCAGCCTGCCGGCTTCGTCTGCCTCCCTGGGCTAACTTGCTTGGCTTCGCCTTCGTCTAGAGCACCACTCTTAACCATAACCGAACGAAGAGTGTAATAAAACAATGAGGATGAAATGCTCATGCTGGGTTATCTAATTCCAATGAAAGCATATCCATGCAACAGTCATCGTACGAAAAGGGTAAACTACAACAGCAGACCTTAATCAAGTTTACTTCCACTTAAAGGAGACGCTTTGATCTCTGTGTGTCGTCTGCTCCTCGCCACTCACTAAGTATTTCAATGCCAGCAGCTTTTGCCCTCTCAGGATACATAAAAATTCTCATGCGTATCATCTTCAAGAAAATGAAAAAAGAATTATGTATGTATGCATATGAGTGTGTGTGCAAGTATGTATCTATATTTCTTTCTATATATGTGTGTGTGTGTGTGTGTTTGTGTGTGTGTGTGTGTGTGTGTGTGTGTGTGTGTGTGTGTGTGTGTGTGTGTGT
>JAUUDZ010439064.1:0-13237 GCA_032361705.1 Panulirus versicolor
GTACTTTCTCCCATTCGTACACTCCGGTCAGTTTCTCCTGCATGACACAGTACTTTTATTATTCCAACACTTCCATCTCTCATGTCTTGCGATTTCCCATGACAGCACCAGCACGAGTGGTGACAGAAGGCAGGAGGGTGACAGGGCATGCAGGGCAAACAGTGACTCTGTCGTGTGAGGCAACTGGGGATGATCCACTCACCCTCACCTGGCACCGGCACCATACCCTTGTCTCACGAGATCACAGGTAGGTCCTTCTCCCTCACCTGACACAAGGATCACACCCTTGTCTCTCAGGATCACAGGTAGGTTCCTTACCTTCACTTGGCATAAGCACCTCACCCCTGTTTCACGAGATCATGGTTCTTCACCCTCACCAGACATTAGCACCTCATCCTTGTTTGACAAGGTCACAGCTAGGTCCCTAATCCTCATCTGGCACTGGCACCTCAACTTTGTCTCACAGGGACACAGGTAGGTCCCTCACCCACATCTGGCACCAGCGCTACACCCTCATGTTACTAGATGACTAAGTGCATTCCTCACCCACACTTAACATTAACACCACTCCTGCATTACATAGGGTGCAATTCTCATTCTAATGTGGAACTGACAACAAGAATTTGTCCCGTTAGGTCATGGGTACATTCCTTTCTCTTATCTGAAGGTGACACAATATCCACATCTCACCAGGTCACATAAAAGTTCTTTACCCTCACCCACCCTTGAACATGATACCCCATTTCACCAGACCAGCACCATGCCCCAAACCTACCAGACCATTGGAGTATTCCTCACCCTCACCTTGCATCAGCACTAAAACTTCATCTGAGCAGAGCTCAGGCATGCTTTTTCCATCAAAGGAAACCTGCATCATAACCTCATCTCACAAGGTGACAGTAATTTGCCTCATTTGTGTCTCACAAATTTTTGAGGTATCTTCCATACAGCTTATTTTCTTTGAACATATTTCATTGATTTTTTGTTCAACATATTTAAGTTGTTTTTGATTCATGAAATTACTGATAACCTGTTCTTTCCTCTCTGTCTTTACTATGCAGAACTGTCCATACTGTGCAAGACTTCACTGTTATCCTACCTGCTGTCATTATCCTAGCCATTCTTTATTCTTTGTGTTACTTCATATTATCCCACTTTTTCAAGGTATCCCTTGCTCTGCTGTTACTACCAGTCCCTAATATTTTCACTTCTTTTCATTGTCCCTGCCTGTCTAGTTTATCCATGACATTCCTTATTTTCTCTCCATACCCCCACTGTCCAGGATCCTTATACTACTATCCCAATCTGCCTTGATATCCTCTTTTTTTTGTCATTATTGATTCTTGCCATTTTTGTTTCCTCCCTCTCTGTCCCCACTATCCCATCTATATTTCCTGTCACCACCTTCCTCACATCCATAGACATTGTTAGTGCCCTCATCTGTCTTTGCTGCTTTAGGTCGACGGCTTACTAGTTATCTGCCTCAAGTGTCATTATGATTATAAGATGTTTACCTTAACCACTCACCTGTCTTGAAAAATCAACCAATCCCTCATATGATGCATGACAGTTTTGTCACTCAACTCGAGGTATAAACCAAAACAAAATTCTCATCTTAGTGAATTCTTTCCAATGTGATTAATACTTGGTTGGATGGCATCTCATTGGTAGAGAGTCTGATGCCAAAAAAGGACGAAATCCTGTTGACCATCTGTCCTGTACATTTTCCCTGCAGGACATCATTGCGTGAAAGCAGTGTAGGTGGCATGGCTCGAGCAATATTGGAAATCCGGGCAGTGACAGCTGCTGATGCTGGACCTTACACCTGCCTTGCCACCAACTCTCATGGTGACCATTCACAAGTGTTCAGGATCGCTGTTATAGGTTAGTGTATAGTCAAAGCCAAGTACTGGGTGCCTTATGTAGACTGTACTTACTTATGTTTTTGTTGAAATAGATTTGAAATGGGAAAGGGAGGATGTGTGAAAGAACATTAATGCAGGGTAGAGAGAGGAGGATACCAGTATGTTAATAGCTTAGTGTCAGTGAGACATAAAATAAGACCAGTCATTATATATGTATATTAAACTGGCCATGTCCACCAAATGGGACTGCAGGTAAAAAAGTGTGGTGATAGGTGAGTGCTGGAAAGTTGAGGAATAATATTGTAGTGCCTTCAGTCCAGAAATTTTATTTGGGGGATTAGGAGTCTTGTAATATGTTAATCGTTCTTCATGATTTTGGAGAGATGGTTAATGTCTACAATGTAGATAAGAAAATTAGACTTATACATTCCTGGGAGATGTAGTTTCAGATGGGTGTCTGTCTGGTGGAATGAAGTTTAGACTGGACGGGGAGGGTGTGTGTTAAGTGCTTGTTGAGTCATTACTTTGTCAATTTTGTATTTGTTGCAAGAGTATAGCTACTGAAGTGTGAATCAGTGGTAGGTTCTTTGTTTCTACTTGGGGTCAGTGGTTGCTTATGGGACTGTTTGGCTGGAAAGAGTTTAGTTCTGTTACAAAGAATTGAGTGCTGAACATAGTGATGTGAGATTGTATTGGAAGTATTTTTGTTTTGCTGTAAAAGTGTTGAGTGTTTGTGGATGTTAAGCAGCTAGGAATTGTTTTGAGAGTCTTTTTTTGTGAGGTTTGCAGTTTTATGTTTATTTTTGACATGATGGATGACCAAGCAGGTAAGACATGGTTTAAAGTTTTAGGGGATGCTATAAGGATCCTTTTCTCTGTTTAAATGTGACACTAGGATCTGGGGGTATTTAGATTGCATATGGCCTTTATGTAGACATTATATATTATATAATGTATATAGATGTATATAACTTTTAATATTCCTACCTTAGAGCCACCCCAGGCCCCATCAGGAGTGGTAGTGTCTGAAGTAACAAGTCGCTCTGCCCGCATTTCTTGGACACTGCCCCAGCCTGCTGCTGTCACAATACAGTACCGAGGTGACCAACATTTCTCTATATGCCTTTTTGGATGTAACTTTTGATAAAAAGAGTATTAATCAATATAGTTCTCCTCTCCTGATTGTGATGCTCAGAACTGAATTTTAAAACCTTGAAATTTACCTTTTTTTTAACCAAAACTGTAAATACCACTCTACATTTTCTCAAGTTACAGCATGACTCACTTACACATCCATATTAGCTTACACTATTTTAAACTATTGAGAATACCTTTAGAATTTCACTTGTTCCCCAAACACTTAATGCTATGTTCTTTCCTTCTTCCTCTTGTTTGCCCCCTTTTCTTCTCACTAAAAGTGGCAAAAGATGAATCATGGGTGTCTCATGGACGTAACGTGAGTGTAGGCCAGTGGGCGACATCACACGTGCTGACAGGACTTGCACCCCATCAGGCCTATACCATCAGGCTTATGGCTCACAATGACCTAGGAGCATCACAGCCTTCACATGTCCATGACTTCACCACCCTCGAAGAAGGTCAGTCCATTGTCACCCTCTGGGCTGCTCTATACCATTTTCTAACCATCTCTTCTCTAACGAAGACTGTCTCATACCTTACCCAACTCTTTACTATGTTGTATCTCTTTTAAATCCCTTTTGGCTTAACCTTTGTTCTTCACATTGCTGCCCCCTCCTTTCATGCTCTCTGACTCATACTTAACCCAACCACTCCTTTTTCCTTACTCTGCCTGAAGCTGTCTGATACCCACATTACTACAGGGTGTCAGAACCATACCTACCTTAGGCTGTTTGATTCCCTTATCTGGATGTGTCTCCATCCTTGACAAGGCCATCTCTCTATCTTTTCCTTTTCTGTCTCACCCTCTACCTTGACTTTGCAGTCTGCAAGCTGACCTCAAAGTCTGTTCCCCAATCTTTCCTTTCCATACTTTCTTTGAGGTGGCCTTTCTAGAGGCAAGATTACTAAAACTGTATATGAATGGTCATATAGAAAGACTAAAGATGTTTAATAGGCATGTAGAATCTTTGGTTGTCACATAACAAGTATATTGTACTTTTTTAAGTGTGCTGTAATTTGTTCAGATTAAAAGAAAATGCTGCATCCATAGATGAAAAGTCAGGATGGTACATGTGATATAGCATTTGATTTTTGATGGTCATCAGCACCCTCTGGAGCACCACGTGATGTGCGTGTGGCTGAAGGAGGTCCTCGGGCCCTCCTAGTGACCTGGCGAGCCCCTCCCCCACACCTCACCAATGGTCCTCTTAGAGGGTATATAATTTCCCTTCGTCATCAGAACCTTCAGGGACGCCTTACCCACATCACCAGGCCTGTTACAGCTATGGCAGGTGAATAATAGGAATTTTCTGCCATCACATCATACCGTGATGTTTCTTATACTTGTTTGTTAGTAAATGTTTTCTTAATCATCTCTTATCATAATTACAAAATATAGTGTAGTTATCCTTGCTTCTTTTCTCATGCATAAAGTCTTCCATCCTCCCATGAATTTTCTTAATTATATTTTGCATTTTATATTTATTCCTTGTAATGAAAACAGTAATTGCTTAACAAAGATACAATATTATTTTGTATAGGTGTAAGTGTCTTTTCTTTTAACTGAATAACATGTTTGCTCCTCATTTTTTATATAAGATAAAACTCTTTGGATATTAGCATAAACTCATGTTTGTGAATGAATCATGTTGATAATATATGCTCTTCCTTCAGCTAACGTGGAAGCAGTGGAACAATATGAAGTACGAGGCCTAACACCAGCCTCCCTCTATGAAGTTGCCGTAAGGGCCTTCAACAAGGCAGGACCAGGACCCCTTTCCTCCCCTAGAATTGTTGACTCTACAAGCCATGATGGTGTGTTCTGCAGAGTTCATAATGACTAGGTTTTCTTGTGAACAAACATATACTGATGATATTTAAGTGAAGTTGAGGGAAAATTAGGAGTTAAGTCAATGACTCTTTATACAAAGAAAGAAGTTGAGATTAGTTTTGGGCTAGTTGGTAAAAAAATTCCAACAGATTATTTATTAATCCTGTCCTCAAAATATGTCATCAGTTTACTCTTCTGGTGGTAATGGTTTTCTAATACTGTAAGAGTGAGGTGGGATGTTTTATGCACATTTTGAACCAGTTCTATTCAGACATGCAAGGAGTATCCATTCAAGCAAGATATTATTAAAGTCTTCCATTGTAGTGATATATCAGTAGGTCATAATTGATAATGTCAGAAAATTTTTTGGTTTTACATTTACCAGATTCCAGATTTTTGCAGTTATCTTTTTGTGAAACTTTTATATTTCTAACCCATATATTTCTTTCCAACTATCTTATTAGTATTTCAGATAATCATACCACTTATGAAGAATCTCAATAAAAAAATATTTTCAGGAATTAACACCGAAATTTTAGTGCGATTATTTAGCCTTCAGTAGTTCATTTCTGCTACATTATTAGTATGTACTATTCAAAAATATTGTTAAGGGAAAAGTGAATGGCAGTCTTTGGAAACAGAAATTAGCTTTATAGTCTTAAGATCTTGTCACAGTAATACAACAAATGAGCATTCACTTAGTTGAACTGGCCAATTTTTTTAAGTAGCCAGGTTGCCTGGATGGTAGTGTGCCTGTCTCTTTCCTTGCAACCAGTGTTTCGAATATCACTGGTGGAGGCATTGATATGTTGATTGGATATGTGTGTTCTTATTCAATTATTTCATTATCATGTGTCCATGCTTGCCTGTGAGCTCAGTAAAAAGTTACTATTGGGTGCTGGGTGAGGACTTGCCTCATCTGAAACCCACCATATCTAGTATGATGAATGAGTATTTGCTTAGTTGAATAGGTGTTTCTTTTTGTAGCCAGATTATGTGGTTGGTATTCCCCCTATTGCCTTGTGAGCTTTGCTTTGAATCTCATTGGTGTGATTGTTAGTTTGGTCTGTGGATATGCACATTGTTTTGTGCTTATTTCATTATGTTGATTTATATATGTAGGTGTTAGCAGACTTTCCCTGTTAGTGGTTATACCGCAAATGAAAATTCTTCTTTGGAAAGGTTGTTTCATTTGAGTACTACAGTCTCACTGAAGAACCTCTCACTTCAGTTGGATCCATCATTTCTCAGTTACTGATTGTAGTGTGGTAATATTTTGTATATGTCTACGTGATATGTACAGGATGGTTGAGGAGTAGGGAGATGTTCAGTGTCCCTGGTGTAGAAGCTGCATCTTGTACTTTGCTGAATCGAGGTATGAAATGTTGGGGAGATTGATGGTGTCCAAAACACAAATGTGAAACTCCTACATGTTTAGGGAGTAAAGTTTCAGAGGAGTGCAAGTCTGATGGAGTAGACTGTAATACTTAGGTGCACTTGGTTAGTGCTTTTTAAGTCATTTTAGTGTGAATATGTTTTGATGATGATGTGTATGGTATGGGAGGGTTAATTTGTGAGTATATACACATGAATGCAAATGCTGTTCCAGGCTCTGGTACCAAACATTAACAGTGCAAGCAGGAAGTTATCTTCACTGAGTCATTATCACTGTCATCAGATGAAGGGGTGTACAGCATCATTGATGACCTTCCCGCCTCAGAGGAGTCCACCCTGCTTTCACAGGGGCTGCAGCCTCAGAGCTTCAAGTGCCTCATACATAGGGCTTTGGGGTTACATAACTGACTAATTAACTATAAACTATAGGTAGAATTATTTATCTGATCGGTATAAGAACTTCTTGTTCAAAAACAGCTTAAGGTCTTGCTACCATCAAATGTGATATTTGTGAAAGACCTGTAGGCTGACAGTTTTTCCTTCCACCCCCAGCTCCTTCATGCCCACCTGCAGGAGTTTCATGCCGTGGGTCTGGGAGGGGCAGCATAAGAGTCTGGTGGTCTCCTCCACCCACACACTGTGTTCATGCCCCTGTCAGTGGCTACAGTATCGTAGCTACACCCACCAAGCATGGCCACCACACCACTCACAGTAAGTATGCCTGCTGCCTGCCCAATTTCACCAACTCTTATCCAAATTTAGTAAGTAATGCAATCTTTATTTCAGTTTGAAGTTTTGTTTATAATGGGAAAGAAGTAATTTATTTTAATTTCATTCCCTTTGAATTCCATTGCCTCTTTTGATCACAATGTTACTTTTTGCTTTCCTGACATATGTATTATTGTATTATTTACCCCATCGCAACTGCCTACCTACCCATTCCATATTAGCCTAGCAGCTGTATTAAGTGACTACCCCTGGCAGGTAGCACATGGGAGGTGAGCACAACCAACTTAGAGAAAAACCTTGATGCCCTGCCCCCAGCTACCAACATCAGCATCCGTGTGAAGGCCTTTAATGAGGTCGGCTTCAGTCCTTCCAATGAACCTGTTTTCTGTGTCACAGAAGATGATGGTAAACTTTTGGGATTGTAATCTGAGTCAATAATATTTGTCTAAAGTTTAGTTTTATAATTTTTGCCTTAATTTATTCCATTTTTGAGAATGATTTACTGAAACTTGAATATAAGGAATTGCTTCTCATACATTTTAGTGGATTGATTAGACACACTGACCTCATACAGCATCCCTAGCAGCAACGTGTTTTATCCACCTCTCTACCTCAGTACCAGGGCCCCCAAGAAGAGTGCGAGTGGTGGTGACGGGAGCCACCACCCTGCTGGTAACATGGTCACCTCCTTACCCACATACTGGTACCATCCTCCACTACACTCTTTACTCTGCCAGAGATGACCAAGTGAGTGGCTGAGTAGTTCAATTATTTTGTTAAGGGAGTGTGGGAATGACTGTAGTATGTGACCTGTATGTTGACTGAAATGGTGTTTGTGGTTTAGTATGGAGAGTGTAAAATGACTCATCTTGGATTGTAGGGGAATGTAGGGATGACAGAGGTAATGTGTACAATGGTGTGGAGGTGATGTAAGTATTGTGGGAAGAGCTTGAAGATGGCACATGTGAGGGGAGATTGTTGAGGTGACATCTAGACTTGTCTAAACGTGAAGGTGCTACAGGAAGTGTATGGAGATTATAAAAGTCACATAGATGATGTAATTGGAGTTTAGAGGTGAAATATATGATTATAGAAGCTATACAAATAGCACAGTGTGTGGAGCATTTGTAGGTAATAGAGGTGACACAGTTGGTGTATAGGATATGCAAGATTAGTGCTGGTATATCTAAGAAGTGTAGAATTGACACAACACAGGTGGGTAGTGTATGGATAACGTATGTAGGTTTTTGGAAGTGTAAGATTGACACAGATGTTAAATGAAGAATGCAGGGGTGATGACAGTATGTATGGAAAGCATAGGGCTGAAATAGGTGATGTTTGTAGAGTGTACAGATGACACAAGTAATGTAACTTGGTGTGTGTGAAGTGGGAAGGTTACGGAGGTGGAGAGATTGGTGTCTGAGGAGAGTCGTTACAACACAGGTGGCATTCAGAGGTAACACAGGAGGTTTATATTTAATATGGAGGATGGCAAGCATAAAAGTAGCAGACATGGTGTAAGAGGATCATAGACATGACACAGATGGTGCATAGGGAATGCAGTTATTATGGGGGAGTAGAGAAGTGATAAACTGGTGAAAGCATTGTCGAGGTATCACATTTTCTGTGGTGCAGTTGGTGTTTTAACACCATAAAGATGAAATATCTTGAGCTTGGGAATTGCACCAGTGATTCCATTGGTGTAAGAGTATGTATAGGTGACACAAGAGGTGTGAAAAGAGTCTAAAGGAGATGCAAGTGGTGCATGAGTAGTATAGTGGTGACACAATTGATGTGTTGCAGGTAGCGCTGCGGGAAGTGGTGGGAGCAGGTGGGTCAGAGGCCACCTGGCAGGAGATAAGCAGCCTAACCCCAGCTTCCAGGGTCCAGGTTAGTGTTTACATCTTCTTTACAGTGCTGTATATCTAGAATATATTAGCATGCCCTTCGTTACAGATATCTTGATTCCTTTCAGACAGATTTTATTCATATGTCCAGATATGGTCTGTCATAACTGAATTTTTGAAAGGGACATTATAGTCTTCAACACAATTAAATTCCTTTACATTAGTAAAGAAAGTAAATGATATTAGGTTGATTGATAGAAGTAAAGTATTTATAGTGATACGAGTATCACTTTTTTCAAGAATGTCTTGAGTGATAAAGCTAGAGGAAAAGTATACAGTAAGAGGATGTAATAAAAGTTTGGCGAAAAGTATTTGAAAAGGTGTTGGAATAGTAAATGACTGAGATGATTTGATATTAGTCAGTTAAGAGCTACAGGACTAGGTTTTTAAGTTATAAGGTTTTGATGAGTCCAGAGGTCAAGCTGTTTTCCAGGATGAACTTAAACTAACATTTGTTCCTCTGCAGATGCTGGGTAAAGTGTGTGAAGGTTAACCTCTGACCACTTTGTCACATTAGAGTAATTGAAAATAGTCAAGTTTATGTGTACTTTTCAACTAACATTTTCTTATTCAGTGTATAAAACTGTCTTAAATAGCTAGCTTAGATACAAATGGATATAAATTTATGGCATACCATTTAGAAAGTTAAACATGACCCATCTTTTTTAGGTATGGGTGACAGCTACTACATTGGCAGGCGAGGGCAGCCAGTCCCCACGGCTCACTGCTGTGCCCACCCCGACACCTGCACATGCTCCTGTTGCTGTAGGTGGTGGAGGATCATGGCGGGTAGGAGCAGGGTCTGGTGTCACCCTAGGTTGTCGGGGTTTGGGGTCCCCACCACCAGCTGTCACTTGGACAAAGGCAGGCACCACTATCAGCAGCAACCAGCTTACCCAGTTGCTCCCGGGTGGTGACCTCCACCTGTCAGGTGAGTGATCGTATGTGAAAAAAAGTAAGGCAGAAATCTTTTGTATTTATACCTTAATCCAAAACTTGTGTACATTTGAGATAAAGCTAAAACATTTTGTTTCCACTGCCACTGTAAATGCCTGAGGCTGTGATCTAATGTTTGTTTTTAAACATAGATCAGATTCAAGGTTTAGTCATTTTGATAAACTCACACATCTGAAAAGTTGCAGTTATGTACTATTTTTTAGTAAACTTATGTAGAGTTGTTTGACTTGACAATGTAGACATATGCTTTGCTTATGAAAGTTGTGTTAATATTTTGACCCATTTTTCCTAACCTGTTGGTGTTATGGTGTTTTGCAGCTGTGAGGGAGACAGCCAACTACACGTGCTGGATACGGAACAGTGTGGGTATAGACAGTCTCACTCACCAGGTAATTGCTGTGACCACACCTCCGCCACCCACCATCGCCCTCGCATCTGCCACCCATGATGCCCTCAACCTCACTATTACCCCAGAGGGTGATGGAGGGGCACCCATTCTTGGTCAGTGTACCTCTGCAACTCCTGTTAGCTCACTAGCATTATTAGAAATAGGTAACTGAGGTAATGCTTGTTTTTAATAGTTTAGTAGTTTATGTCACATTAGTTATGAGTGAAGAATTATTATCTCCCTTATATTCACTACATCATTTCCCTCAGGGGCTACAGAGAGTCGTATGATATCCTGTCAGTATATTCTGATTGTTATACATTGCCATACATTCATCTATGCTTTTTTTCACACTTCCATTTTTCCTGCCTTTCCTCTCTTTTTGCTTCTTTCCCTATTACCTTTTTATTACACCTATTCACTTTTTTGAGATACAACACTTCCTTACCTTTTACATTCAAACCTTACACATGCCCATGCAGAGTGAGAAACTGATCTTCCATCTAATCCCAGTCTTCTATGCTAGAACTATGAAATCATATTCTCTGCTCATTTGCCACTACAGGTCCTCCTCTGAAAAATGTATGGTAACATAATCATAATTTTGAGTGGTTTCAGTATGATGTATATTTTTGTTTAATAGATTCTATCGTTTTGAAAATCCTGTCAAGTTACTTGATCTTAATTTAGCTGCTGTCTCAGTAGAACCATCATCAGTTGAATTCATGAATTATTTGGTTTATGAAGTTGAAGACATAGTTATTACCATATATGTCTCTATAACTGTTTACAAATTAACTCTAACCACATCTTTGTAGTTGTTTTTTAGCTTTTTTTTTTTTTTTACAATACTTAATGGCATTCCTGTATTTCATGCTTCCATGTATCCCAGTAACTATTATGCCTTCCTATCCCTGTAACTTATATGCAGGTTACACATTGCATCACCGTGGGCGTGCTGGTGAGTGGCTGGAGACAGGTGCTGACCCTGGAGTGAAGAGTGTGATAGTTCGGGGGCTGCCATGTGGTGCACCACACCACCTGTACATAACAGCCTGGAACTCCCATGGCACCAGCAGCCCCAGCCCTGTCCTCCTCACCAACACCCTTGGCAGCTGTGAGTGCATACAGGCCAGTGGTACACATCTGGATTGTGATGTATGCACACACATCACACCATGAAGTGCATACACAGAACATACCAGGACTAAGCACATAAACAGTATGCACCAGGACCATGAGGTACTGACAAAAACACACAAGAGTGAAAAGGGATGCCCACAGTATAAAACAAGACCACAAGAAACACAGTACTTGGCAGGACCATGAGATATTCAGTACACACAACACATATCAGGTTCCCTTAAATACATGGAGCAACCCAGGACCACAATAATGTCATGTTGCAGCTCAGAAAGTTTCGAATTTTGAAGTATTTTGGATTATGGATGCTCAACCTGTAGCAATTATTATCTTCACTTCTTATTGTCATAATTGTTTAGTCTCACAAAAGTAATTACAAGTGAATATTGCATTAGAATTTTTGTATACAGTGAATTTTAACATTTTTAGAAATTTATTTTGTCATATTCAACAAGTTTTGAAACTTACCATCCCATGTAACTGCTGACTCAAATAGATAAGGTTAGATTAGACTGCCAGTAATGAGTGATGCATTAATTTTCCTCCAACACAGCTCCAGGTCGGCCTGACCCTGGAAAATTAGTGGAGGTTAATGTAACATGCGTCACACTGCGTCTTTATGTCTGGCCAGAACTGGGCTGCCCCATTACACACTGGAAGGTAATCCTCTACACAGATGATGGGTGTTTGTGGTTGCTAGGCAGCCAATGACTGTTCTAAGGGCCTTGTTTTGTGTGACTTGCAATTTTGTGTGTTTGCTTTAGGGAGGTTGTATGACCAAGCAGGTAAAGCTTACTTTAGGATGGACTGGATGAACTGTTTGTGGAGGATGTTAAGGGATTCTTTTATTTAACTGAAACGAGTGCCAGTAAGTGCTTTGAAGATATTCAGTGTGTTTATAGACTTTGTCTTGATGTTTGCAGTGTGGTGAGGAAATCATACATGTGTTGTTTGTGATACTTAAAATGTATTACATCGGTCCGAAGAGTTTTGTAAGGAATTTTGATAGGTTATCAATGTCAGTTGTAGGTTTTATAAGGCCTTGATTGGATTTTGAATGTCAGTGGGTGTGAAAGGAAGGAGTTTGTGTATTCTTTTTACTACATATCTGTGTAAGAGTATGGATAGTTCGTAGCTTTTTTTTTTTAACTAGTATTTAGTGAGTCTGATTGCATTTACTTTGGGAGAGGAGATGTTGTTTTAGGTTAGAAGTGTTTCATGCATGTCAACTACAGTGGTATGGGATGCATGAATTTTCTTTATAGGGTTCCAAAGTTAATTACTGTTGTTTTTATGTGTCAGAGGTGGAGGGAACAAGGAGAAGCAGGAGACCAAAATGGAGATGGAAGGATGGAGTGAAAAAGATTTTGAGTGATCTGGGCCTGAACATAGAGGGTGAGAGGCATGTAAGGAATAAAGTGAATTGGAATTATGTGCTATATCATGGTTGATGCGCTGTCAATGGACTGAACCAAGGCATGTGAAACGTCTGGGGTAAACCATGGAAAGGTCTTTGGGGCCTGGATGTGGATAGGGAGCTGTGGTTTTGGTGCATTACACATGATAGCTAGAGACTGAGTGTGAACGAACGGGCCCTTTTTCGTTTGTTTTCCTGGCTTTACTTCGCTGAAGCAGGGGGAAGCAATGCTGTTTCCTGTGGGATGAGGTAGTGCCAAGAATGAATGAAGGCAAGGAAGTATGAATATGTACATGTGTATGTATGTATATGTATTCCTATGAGTCCACGGGGAAATAGGAATATACTTGATCAGGCGCAAAATTGTGATCCTTTTCAACTTGTATGTGTATGTTTATATGTTGATA
Source organism: Panulirus versicolor (assembly GCA_032361705.1). Lineage (NCBI taxonomy): Eukaryota > Metazoa > Arthropoda > Malacostraca > Decapoda > Palinuridae > Panulirus > Panulirus versicolor. The sequence goes on from JAUUDZ010439064.1 coordinate 13,180, forward strand.
TGTATATGTATGTATATGTGCGTGTATTGGCATTTATGTACATGTATGTGCATGTGAG
>JAUUDZ010439075.1:0-13237 GCA_032361705.1 Panulirus versicolor
TTAGTGTCTAAACTGTTCACTTGCCCCAGTGTTAGTGTCCATCCTGTTAACTTGTACCAGTGTTAGTGTCCAGCCGGTTCACCTGTACCAGTGTTAGTGTCCAACCTGTTTACCTGTCCAAGTGTGAGTGTCCAGCCTGTTCACCTATTCGAGTGTTATTGTCCAGCCTATTCACCTTTACCAGTGTTAGTGTCCAGCCTGTTCATCTGTCCCATTGTTAGTACCCAGCCTGTTCACCTATCTCAATGTTAGTGCACAGACTGTTACCTATCCTGGAGTTAGAGTAAAGAATGTTCATCTGTCACAGTTTTAGTTTCCAGACTGTTCAAATGTACCGGTGTTAGTATCCAGCCTGTAAACTTATGCCAGTTTTAGTGTTAAGCGTGCTCACCTGTCCCAGTGTTAGTGTCCAGCCTCTTTACCTGTCAAAGTGTTAGTGTCCAGCCTGTTCACCTGTCTCAGTGTTAGTGTCAAGCCTGTTCACTTGAGCCAGTGTATGTACCTAGTCATTTCAGCTGTAACAGTGATAGTGTCCAGCCTGTTACCTATTCTAGTGTTAGTGTCCGGCCTATTCACTTTTCAGAGTGTTAGTGTCCGACCTGTTCACCTGTAACATTGTTAGTGCCCAGTTTGTTCACCTACCCAAGTGATAATGTTCATCCTGTTCACCTGTCAGAGAGTTAGTGTCCAACCTTTTCAACTGTCCTAGTATCAGTGTCCACCCTGTTCACCTGTCTCAGTGTAAGTGTGCAACATGTTCCCCTGTACTAGTGATAGAGTCAGCTTCTTCAATTGTCCCATTGTTACCGTCCAGCCTGTTCACCTGTCCCATTGTTAGTGCTTAGCCTGTTCACCTGTCCCAGTTTTAGTGTCCAGCCTGGGCTGTTCCAGTGTAAGTATCCAGCCAGTTCATCTATCCCAGTGTTGGTGTTCAGCCAGTTCACTTGATCCCAGCGCTACTTTCCAGCCTATTACCTATCTTAGTGTCTAGTCCCAGTGTTACTTTCCAGCTTATTCAGCTGTACCAGCTTTAGTGTCCTGCTTGTTCACCTGTGCATTTTCGTTCTGCCTGATCATCAGCCCCCGTGTTACTGTTAATCCTGTTCACCTCTACAAGCGGTATTGTCCAGCCTGTTCACCTACTCCAGTGTAAGTATCCTGCCTGTTGACCTCAGTTTTAGTGTAACGCCTGTTTCCCTGTTCCCGTATTAGTGTCCAGCCTATTCACGTGTCCCGGTGCTGATGTCCAGCCTGTTCCCCTGTCCCAGTGTTAGTGTCCAGCCTGTTCCCATTTCCCAATGTTAGTGTCCAGTCTCCTCACCAGTAGCAATGTTAGTGTCCAGTCTGTTCGTCGGTCCTAGTGTCAGTGTCCAGGTTAGTCACGTGTACCAGTGTTAGTGTACAGCCTGTTCACCCCTCCCAGTTTTAGTGTCCAACCTGTTCATCTGTCCCAGCGTTACTGTCCAGCCTGTGCACTTATCCCATTGTTAGTGTTAAGACGGTTCACTTGTCCCAGTGATTTAGTCCAGCCTGTTAACCTATCAAAGTATTAGTGTCAAGCCTGTTTACTTGTCCCATTGTTAGTGCCCAGCTTGTTTACCTGTCAAAGTGTTAGCGTCCATCCTTTTCGCCTATCCCAGTGTTAGTGTCAAGCCTGTTCACTTGAACCAGTGTCAGTACATAGTCATTTCACCTGTCCCAGTGATAGTGTCCAGCCTGTAACCTATTCTAGCGTTAGTATCCAACCTTTTCACCTGTCAGAGTGTTAGTGTCCGATCTGTTCACCTGCAATATTGTTAGTGCCCAGTCTGTTTACCTACACCAGTGTTACTTTTCAGCCTGTTCACCTGTCCCAGTGTTAGTGTTCAGCCTGTTCACCTGTTCCAGTATTAGTGTCTAGCCTGTTCACCTGGCCTCAGCATTAGTGTCCAGCCTGAGCTGTTCCATTGTAAGCAACCAGCCTGTTCACTTGTCCCAGTGTTAGTGTCCAGCTAGTTCCTCTGTTCCAGTGTTAGTGTCCATCCTGTTCACCTGTACCAGCGTTGGTGTCCAGCCTCTTCAACTGTCCTTTTGTTACTGTCCAGCCTGTTCACCTGTTCTAGTGTTAGTGTCCAGTTTGTTCACCTGTCCCAGTTTTAGTCTCCACCCTATTCACCTGTCCCATTATTAGAGTCTAGCCTGTTCACATGTCCCAGTATTACTGCCCAGCCTGAGCTGTTCCAGTGTCCGTATCCAGCCTGCATGTCTGCCTCAGTGTTAGTGTTCAGCCAGTTCCCCTGTTCTAGTGTTAGTGTCCACCCTGTTTACCCGTCCCAGTGTTAGTGTCCAGTTTGTTCACCTGTCCCAGTTTTAGTCTCCACCCTATTCACCTGTCCCATTGTTAGTGTTCAGCCTGTTCACATGTCCCAGTATTACTGCCCAGCCTGAGCTGTTCTAGTGTCTGTATCCAGCCTGCATGTCTGCCTCAGTGTTAGTGTTCAGCCAGTTCCCCTGTTCTAGTGTTAGTGTCCACCCTGGTTACCTGTCCCAGTGCTAGCGTCCAGCCTGTTCACTTGTCTGTTTGTTAATACCCAACCTATTCACTTGTCCCACTGTTACTGACTAGCCTATTACCTATCTTAAGTGTTAGTGTCTAGCCCGTTCATCTGCCTCAGTGTTACCTTCCAACTTGTTCATTTGTACCAGTTTTAGTGTCCAGCCTGTTCACCTGTACCCTTGTCATCCAGCCTAGTTATCAGCCCTAGTGTTAATGTTAAGTCTATTCACATGTACAAGTGATAATGTCCAGTCTGTTCACCTGTTACAATGTAAGTATCCTGCCCTTTTGACCTGTCTCAGTGTTAGTGTCAGGAATGTTCCCCTGTTTCTGTGTTATTGTCCGGCCTGTTTACCTGTCCCAGTGTCAATGTCCAGCTTGGTACCTGTACCAGTGTTAAAGTTTAACCTGTTCATCTGCCCCAGTGTTGATGTCCAGCCTGTTTCCCTATCACAGTGTTAGTGTCCAGCGTGTTCCCATGTTTAGCTTGTTCACTTGTCCAAGTGTTAGTGTCCAGCCTGTTCACCTGTACCAGTGTTAGTGTCCAGCCTGCTCTTTTGTACCAGTGACAGTGCAGCCTAGTCACCTTTGCCAGTGTTAGTGTCCAGCATGCTCACCCCTCCCAATTTTAGTGCCGAGCCTGTTTACCTATCCCCGTGATATTGTCCAGTCTATTCACCTTTTCCAGTGTTATTGTCCAGCCTGTTCATCTGTCTCAGTGTTAGTACCCATCCTATTCACCTATCCCAGTGTTAGTGCATAGACTGTTACCTATCCTAGAGTTAGTGTAAAGCCTGTTCATCTGTCACAGTGTTACCTTGCAGACTGTCCAAATGTACCAGTGTTAGTGTTCAGTCTGTGCACTTATCTCAGTGTTACTGTTAAGCCTGTTCACCTGATCCACCAATAGTGTCCAGCTAGTTCACCTGTCAAAGTGTTATTGACCAGCCTGTTCACTTGTCCCATTGCTAGTGTATAGTCTCTTTACCTGTCAAATTGTTAGTATCCAGCCTGTTCCTCTATCCACTTGTTAGTGTCAAGCCTGTTCACTTGAACCAGTGTAAGTACATGGTCATTTTACCTGTCCCAGTGATAGTGTCCAGCCTGTTACCTATTCTAGTGTTAATGTCCAGCCTGTTCACCTGTCAGAGTGTTAGTGTCTGACCTGTTCACCTTTAACATTGTTAGTGCCCAATCTGTTCACCTACCCCAGTGTTAATGCTCATCCTGTTCACCTATACCCGGTGCTAGCGTCCAGCCTGTTCACCTGCCCCAGTATTAGTGTCAAGGCTGTTCACCTGTCTCGGTATTAGTGTCCAGCCTGTTCACCTGTCTCAGTGATAGTGTCCAGCCTGTTCTCCTGTACCGGTGTTAGTGTCCAGCCACTTCAGCTGTCCCATTGTTACTGTCCAGCTTCTTCACGTGCCCTAGTGTTAGTTTCCAGCCAGTTAACCTGTTCTAGTGTTAGCATCCGCCCTATTTACCTATCCAATTGTTAGTGTTTAGCCTGTTCACCTGTCCTAGTATTAGTATCCAGCCTGAGCTGTTCCAGTGTACGTATCCTGCCTGTTCATCCGTCCCAGTGTTAGTGTCAAGCCAGTTCCCTTGTTCCAGTGTCAGTGTCTAGCCTGGTACCCATACCAGTGTTTGTGTCCAGCCTGTTCACCTGTTCCAGTGTTGACGTCCAGCCTGTTCCCGTGTCCCCGTGTTAGTGTCTATCCTGTTCCCATGTCTTAGTGTTAGTGTCTAGCCTTTTCACTTGTCCCAGTGTTAGTGCCCAGCCTGTTCACCTGTACCACTGTTAGCGTCCAGCCTGTTCACCTGTCCCAGTGTCAGTGTCTAGCCTGCTCTTTTATCCCAGTGAGTGTCAGGCCTAGTCACCTTACCAGTGTTAGTGTCCACCATGTTCACCCCTCCCAATTTTAGTATCCAGCCTGTTTACCCATCCTCGTGTTATTGTCCAGCATATTCACCTTCTCATGCGTTAGTATTCAGATTGCTCATCTGTCCCAGTTTTAGTACGCATCCTGATCACCTATCCCAGTGTTAGTGCACAGACTGTTACTATCTTAGAGTTAGTGTAAAGCCTGTTCATCTGTCACAGTGTTAGTTTGCAGACTAATCAAATGTACCTGTGTTAGTGTCCAGCCTGTGCACTTATCCCAGTGTTACTGTTAAGCCTGTTCGCCTGATTCACCGTTAGTGTTCAGTCTGTTTACCTGTAAAAGTGTTATTGTCAAGCATGTTAACTTGTCCCATTGTTAGTGTCCAGCCTGTTCCTTTGTCAACTTGTTAGTGTCAACCCTGTTCACTTGAACCAGTGTCAGTACATGTTCATTTAACCTGTCCCAGTGATAGTGTCCAGCCTGTTCACCTCTCAGAGTGTTTGCGTCCGACTTGTTTACCTGTAACATCGTTAGTAACCAATCTGTTCACCTACCCTAGTGTTCATGTTCATCCTGTTCACCTATACCAAGTGTTAGTGTCAAGCCTGTTTGCCTGTCCCAGTATTAGTGTCCAGGCTGTTCAACTGTCCCGGTATTAGTGTCCAGCCTGTTCACGTGTCTCAGTGTTAGTGTCCAGCCTTTTCTCCTGTACCAATGTTAGTGTTCAGCCACTTCAACTGTCCCATCTTTACTGTCCAGCCTCTTCACCTGCGCTGGTGTTAGTGTCGAGCCAATTAACCTGTCCTAGTGTTAGCATCCGCCCTATTTACCTATCCCATTGTTAGTGTTTAGCCTGTTTACCTGTCCTAGTATTAGTGTCCAGCCTGAGCTGTTCCAGGGTTCGTATCCAGCCTCTTCATCCGTCCCAGTGTGTCCAGCCAGTTCCCTCGTTCCAGTGTCAATGTTCAGCCTGGTACCCGTACCAGTGTTTGTGTCCAGCCTGTTCAACTGTCCCAGTGTTGATGTCCAGTCTGTTTCCCTGTCCTCATGTTAGTGTTCAGCCTGTTCCCATGTCTCAGTGTTAGTGTCTAACCTGTTCACTTGTCCCAGTGTTAGTACCCAGCCTATTCACCTGTACCAGTATTAGTGTCCAGCCTGTCAACCTGTCAAAGTATCAGTGTCCAGCCAGGTTATCTGTTCCAGCATCAGTGTCCAGCATAATCACCCCTCCCAGATTTAGTGTCCAGCCTGCTCATCTATCCCAGTGTTATTGTCCAGCGTATTTACCTTTACCAGTGTTAGTGTCCAGCCTGTTCATCTACCCCATTGTTATTACCCAGCCTCTTAACCTATCCCAATGTTAGTGCAGAGACTGTTACCAGTCCTAGAGTTAGTGTAAAGCCTTTAAGCCTATCCCAGTTTTAGTGTTAAGCCTGTTCACCTGTCCCAGTGTTAGTGTCCAGCCTCTTTACCCGTCAAAGTGTTAGTGTTCAGCCTGTTCACTTGTCCCATTATTAGTGTCCAGCCTCATTACCTGTCAAAGTGATGGTGTTCAGCCTGTTCACTTGTCCCATTGTTAGTATCCAGCCTGTTCACCAGTCCTAGTGTTAGTGTCCAGCCTGTTCACCTGTCCTAGTGTTAGTGTCAAGCCTGTGCACTTGAATCAGTGTTATTACCGAGTCATTTCATCTGTCCCAGTGATAGTGTCCAGCCTGTTACCTATTCTAGTGTTAGTGTCCAGCCTACTCGCCTGTCAGTGTGTTATTGTTCGACCTGGTCACCTGCAAGATTGTTAGCGCCCAGTTTGTTCACCTAACCAAGTGTTGATGTTCATCATGTTCACCTGTCTCAGTGTTAGTGTCCAACATGTTCACCTATCCCAGTATTAGTGTCCACCATGTACCATGTTCACCTGTTTCAGTTTAAGTGTGCAACCTGTTCACCTGTCCAGTGTTAGTGTCCAGCCTTTTCAACTGTCCCATTGTTACTGTCCAACCTGTTCGCCTGTCAGAGGATTAGTGTCCAGCCAGTTCACCTGTTTCAGTTTTAGCGTCCGCCCTTTTCACCTGTCCCGTTGTTAGTGTTTAGCCTGTTCACCTGTCCAAGTATTAATGTTCAGCCTGAATTTTTCCAGTGTAAGTATCCAGCCTGTTAATCTGTTCCAGTGGTGGTGTTCAGCCAGTTCCCCTGTTCCAGTGTTAGTGTCCAGCCTGTTCACCTGTCCAAATGTTGATGTCTAGCATGTTCTGTCCCAGTGTTAATGTCCAGCCTGTTTCCATGTCTCAATGTTAGTGTCCAACCTGTTCACTCGTCCTAGTGTTAGTGTCTACCTTTTTCACCTGTACCTGTGTTGGTGTCCAGGTGTTCACCTGTCCCAGTGTTGATGTCCAGCTTATTCCCTTGTCCCAGTGTTAGTGTCCAGCCTGTTCTCATGTCTCAGTGTTAGTGTATAACCTGTTCACATGTCCTAGTGTTAGTGTCTAGCCTGTTCACCTGTACCACTGTTAATGTCCAGCCTGTTCATCTGTACCAGTGTTAGTGTCCAGCCTTGTCACCTCTCCCAATTTTAGTGTCCAGCCTGTTCATCTATTCCAGTGGTATTGCCCAACCTATTCACCTCTACTAGTGTTAGTGTTCAGCCTGCTCATCTGTCCCATTGTTAGTACCCATTCTGTTTACCTACCCCAGTATTAGTGCACAGACTGTTACCAATCCTCGAGTTAGAGTAGAGCCTGGTCATCTGTTACGGTGTTAGTTTTCAGACTATTCAAATGTACCAGTCTTCGTGTCCAGCCTGTAAACCTTTCCCAGTTTTAGTGTTAACCTGTTCACTTGTCCTAGTGTTAGTGTCCAACCTCTTTACCTGTTAAAGTGTGTGTCCAGCCTGTTCACCTTTCCCAGTGTTAGTGTCCAGCCTATTCACCTTTACCAGTGTTAGTGTCCAGATTGTTCATCTGTCCCAGGGTTAGTACCCAGCCTCTTCACTTATCCCGGTGTTGGTGCGAAGACTGTTCCCTATCCTAAAGTTAGTGTAAATCCTGTTTATCTGTCACAGTGTTAGTTCCTAGACTGTTCAAATATACCAGTGTAAGTGTCCAGCCTGGACACTTGTCCCAGTATTACTGTTAAACCTGTTCACTTGTCCAAGTGTTAGTGTCCAGCCCGTTTACCTGTGAAAGTGTTAGTGTCCATCCTGTTCACTTGTCCCATTGTTAGTGTCAAGCCTGTTCACTTGACCCAGTGTTAGTAACTGGTCATTTCACCTATCCCAGTGATAGTGTCCAACCTGTTACCTATTTTAGTGTTATTGTCCAGCCTGTTCACCTGTCAGAGTGTTGGTTTTCGACCTGTTCATCTGTAACATTGTTAGTGACCAGTCTGTTCACCTAACCTAGTGTTAACGTTTATCCTCTTCACCTGTCCCAGTGTTAGTGTCCAGCCTGGTCACCTGTACCAGTATTAGTGTCCAGCCTGTTCGACTGTCCCAGTATTAGTGTTCATCCTGTTCTCCTGTACCAGTTGACGTCAGTGTCCAGCCTCTTCAACTGTCCCATTGTTACTGTCCAGCCTGTTCACCTGTCCTAGTGTTAGTATCCAGCCTGTTCACCTGTCCCAGTGTTAGCGTCCGCCCTGTTTACCTATATTATTGTTAGTGTTTAGCTTGTTCACCTGTCCCAGTATTAGTGTCCAGCTTGAGCTATTCCAGGGTAAGTATCCAGCCTGTTCATCTGTCCCAGTGTTAGTGTCCAGCCAGTTCCCCTGTTCCAGTGTCAATGTCCAGTCTGGTACCTGTCCAGTGTTAGTGTCCAGCCTGTTCACCTGTCCCAGTGTTGAGGTCCACCTGTTCCCCTGTCCCAGTGTTAGTGTCCAGCCTGTTCACTTGTCCCAGTGTTAGTGTCCAGACTGTTTACCTGTACCGGTGTTAGTGTCCAGCCTGTTCACCTGTCCCAGTGTCAGTGTCCAACCTGGTCAACTGTACCAGTGTTAGTGTCCAGCCTGTTCACCCCTCCCAATTCTAGTTTCCATCCTGTTCACCTATCCCAGTGTTATTGTCCAGCCTATTCACCTTTACCAGTGTTAGTGTCCAGCCTGTTCATCTGTCCCATTGTTAGTACCCATCCTGCTCACCTATCCTAGTGTTCGTGCACAGACTGTTACCAATCCTAGAGTTAGCGTAAAGCCTGTTCATCTGTTACGGTGTTAGTTTCCAGACTGTTCACAGGTATCAGTCTTAGTGTCTTGGCTGTAAACCTATCCTAGTTTTAGCGTTAAGCCTGTTCACCTGTCCTAGTGTTAGTGTCCAGCCTCTTCACCTGTTAAAATTTTAGTGTCCAGCCTCTTTACCTGTTAAAGTTTTAGTGTCCAGCCTGTTTACCTGTCAAACTATTAGTGTCCAGCCTGTTCACCTGTCCCACTGTTAGTGTCAAGGATATTCACTTGAACCAGTGTTTGTACCTAGTCATTTCATCTGTCACATTGATAGGGTCCAGCTTGTTACCTATTCTAGTGTTAGTGTCCAACCTATTCACATGTCAGAGTGTTAGTGTCCGACCTGTTCACCTGTAATATTGTTGATGCCCAGTTTGTTCACCTACCTAAGCGTTACTGTTCATCCTGTTCATCTGTCCCAGTATTAGTGACCATTCTGTTCAACTGTCCCAGTATTAGTGTCCAGCCTCTTTACCTGTCTCAGTTTAAGTGTGCAATCTGTTCACGTGTACCAGAGTTAGTGTCCAGTCTCTTCAACTGTCCCATTGTTACTGTGCAGCATGTCATTTGTCCTAGCATTAGTGTCCAGCCTGTTCACCTGTCTGAGTGTTAGCGTCTGCCCTGTTTACCTATTCTATTGTTTGTGTTTAGCTTGTTCACCTGTCCCAGTATTAGTGTTCATCCTGCGCTATTCCAGTGTAAGTATCCAGCTTGTTCATCTGTCCCAGTGTTAGTGTTCAGCCAGTTCCCCTGTTCCAGTGTTAGTGTCCAGAATGTTCACCTGTTCCAGCGTTAGTATCCAGCCTCTTCAACTGCACCAGTGTTAGCGTCCAGCCTGTTCACCTGCACGTTCGTTGATACCCAGCCTGTTTACTTGTCCCAGTGTTACTGTCCAGCCTATTACCTATCTTAGTGTTCGTGTCTAGCCTGTTCGTCTGTCCCAATGTTACTCTTCAGCGCATTCAGCTGTAACCGTTTTAGTGTCCAGCTTGTTCACCTGTACCCTTGTCGATCTGCCTGATCACCACTCCAAGTGTTTTTGTCAAGCCTCTTCACCTGTACAAGTGGTATTATCCAGCCTGTTCACCTATTGTAGTGTATGTATCCTGCCTGTTGACCTGTCTCAGTGTTAGTGTCATGCCTGTTCCCCCGTTCCACTTTTAGTGTCCTACCTGTTCACTTGTCCCAGTGTCAATGTCCAGCCTGGTACCTATACCAGTGTTAGTGTCCAGCCTATTCACGTGTCCCAGTGCTGATGTTCAGCCTGTTCCACTGTCCCAGTTTTAGTGTTCAGCCTGTTTCCATGTCCCAGTGTTAGTGTCCAGTTTGTTCACCTGTACCAATGTTAGTGTCTGGCCTGTCTGTCCCAATGTCAGTGTCCAGGCTAGTCACGTGTACCAGTGTTAGTGTATAGCCTGTTCACCCCTCCCAATTTTAGTGTCCAGCCTGTTCACCTATCCCAGTGTTGTTGGCCAGCCTATTCACCTTTACCAGTATTAGTGTGAAGCCTGTCATCTCTACCATTGTTAATACCCAGCCTGTTCACCTATCCTAGAGTTAGTGCACAGACTGTTACCTATCCTAGAGTTAGTGTAAAGCCTCTTCATCTGTCACAGTGTTTCCAGACTGTCCAAATGTACCAGTGTTAGTGTCCAGCCTGTACACGTATCTTAGTTTTAGTGTTAAGCCTGCTCACCTGTCCCAGTGCTTGTGTCAAGCCTGTTCACTTGAATCAGTGTTAAGTACCTAGTCATTTCACCTGTCCCAGTGATAGTGTCCTATCTGTTACCGATTCTTGTGTTAGTTTCCAGCCTATTCACCTGTCAGAGTGTTAGTGTCCGACGTTTTCACCTGTAACATTGCTAGTTCCTAGTCTGTTCACCTACCCAAGAGTCACTGTTCAGCCTATTCACCTGTCTCAGTGTTAGTGTATAGCCTGTTCAACTGTCTCAGTATTTGTGTCCAGCCAGATTCACCTGTCTCAGTTTTAGTGTCCAGCTGTTCATCTGTACCAGAGTTAGTGTCCAGCCTCTTCTAATGTTCCAGTGTTACTGTCCAGCCTGTTCGCCTGTCTCAGTGTTAGTGTCCAGCCTGTTCACCTGTCCCCGTGTTAGCGTTCGCCCTGTTTACCTGTCCCACTGTTTTTGTTTAGCTTATTCACTTGTCCCAGTATTAGTGCCCAATCTGCGCAGTTCCTGTGTAAGCATCCACCCCGTTCGTCTGTCCCAGCTTTAGTGTCCAGCCAGTTCCCGTGTTCCACGTTTAGTGTCCACTCTGTTTACCTATCCCCCTATTAGTGTCAAGCCAGTTCCCTAGTTCCAGTGTTAGTGTCCAGTCTGTTACCTGTCCCAGTGTTAGTATCCAGCCTCTTCAATTGCACTAGTATTAGTGTTCAGCCTGTTCACCTGCCCGCTCGTTAATACCCAGCCTGTTCACTTGTCCCAGTGTTACTGTCAAGCCTATTACCTATCTTAGTGTTAGTGTCTAGCCTATTCGTCTATCTCAGTGTTACTCCCTGGCTTGTTCAGTTGTACCAGTTATAGTGTCTAGCCTGTTCACCTGTACCATTGTCGTTCAGACTTATTGCCAGTCCCATTGTTATTATCAAGCCTGTTCACCTGTACAAGTTTTATTGTCCAACCTGTTCACCTATTCCTCTGTAAGTATCCTGCCTGTTCACCTGAATCGCTGTTAGTGTCATGCCTACTGCCCTGTTCCCGTGTTAGTGTCCAGCCTGTTCACCTGTATCAGTGTCAATGTCCAGCCTGGTACATGTGCCAGTGCTAGTGTCCAGCCTCTTCACCCCATAAGTGTTAGTGTTCGGCCTGTTCACCCCATAAGTGTTAGTGTTCAGCCTGTTCACCCCATAAGTGTTAGTGTTCAGCCTGTTCACCTGTCCCAATTATAGCAACCAGCCTGTATCAGTGTTAGTGTCTAGCTTGTTCTTTTGTCCCAGTGTTAGTGTCCAGCCTGTTTACCTATCCCCGTGTTATTGTCCAGCCTATTCACCTTTACCGGTGTTAGTATACAGCCTGTTCATCTGTTCAAGTGTTAGAACACATCCTGTTCACCTATCACAGTGTCAGTGCACAGACTGTTACCTATCCTAGAGTTAGTACAAAGCCTATTCATCTGTCACAGTGTTAGTTTCCAGAGTGGTCAAATGTACCAGTGCTAGTCTCCAGCCTGTACACTTATCCCAGTGTTAGTGTTAAGTTTGTTCACCTGTCCCAATCTTAGTGTCCAGTCTGTTTACCTGTGAAAGTGTTAGTGTCCTGTTCACTTGTCCCATTGTTACTATCTAGCGTGTTGCCTGTCAAAATGTTAGTGTCCAGCCTATTCACCTGTCCCAGTGTTAGTGTCCAGTCTGTTCACTTGAACCAGTGTTAATACCTAGTCATTTTACCTGTCCCAGTGAGAGTGTTCAGACTGTTACCTATTCTAGTGTTAGTGTCCAGCCCGTTCACCTGTCAGAGTGTTAGTGTTCGACCTGTTCACCTGCAACATTATTAGTGCCCAGTCTGTTCAAGTACCCAGAGTTAATTTACCTATTCTAGTGTTAGTGTCCAGCCCATTCACCTGTCAGAGTGTTAGTGTCCGACCTGTTCACCTGTAACATTATTAGTGCCCATCTTTTCACCTACCCCAGAGCTAATTTTAGCCTGTTCACCTGTCCCAGTGTTAGTATCTAGCTTGTTCACCTGTCCCAGTGTTAGTGTCCAGCCTGTTCAACTGTCCCAGTATTACTGTCCAGCCTGCTCACCTGTCTCAGTGTTAATGTTCAGCCTGTTCACCTTTACCAGTATTACTATTTAGCCTGTTCACCTGTACCATTGTTAGTATTTAGCCTGTTCACCTGTACCAGAGTTAATGTCCAGCCTCTTCAAATAACCCATCGTTAGTGTCCAACCTGTTCACCTATCAAGGTGTTAGTGTCTAGCCTGTTTATCTGTCGCAGTGTTAGCGTCCAGTCTGTTCACCTGTCCCATTGTTAGTGGTTATTCTGTTCACCTGTCCCAGTATTAGCGTCAAGCATGTTCACCTGTCTGTGACAGTGTCCAGCCTGTTCACCTCTCGAAGTGGTACTGTACAGCCTGTTTAGTTGTTCCAGTGTAAATATCCAGCCTGTTCATCTGTGCAAGTGTTAGTGTCCAGCCAGTTCCCCTCTTCCAGTGCTAGTGACCATCCTGTTCACTTGTCCCTGCGTCAGTGTCCAGCCTTTTTACCTGTCCCAGCTTTAGCGTCCTCCCTGTTCACCTGTTCCATTGTTGCTGTTCAGCCTGTTCACCTGTTCCATTTTTGCTGTTTAGCCTGTTCACCTGTCCTAGTATCAGTGTCCAGCCTGAGCTGTTCCAGTAGAAGTATCCAGCGTGTTCATCTGTCCCAGTGTTAGTGTTCAGCCAGGTCCCCTGTTCCAGTGTTAGTGTCCACCCTGTTTACCTGTCCCAGTGTTAGTGACCAGCCTGTTCACCTGTCCCAGTGTTAGTACTCATCCTGTTCACCTATCCCAGTTTTAATGCACAGACTTTTACGTATCCTAGAGTTAGTGTAAAGCCTGTTCGTCTGTCACAGTGTTAGTTTCCAGGCTGTTCAAATGTACCGGTGT
>JAUUDZ010439085.1:0-13237 GCA_032361705.1 Panulirus versicolor
TTCTGTGGGGCCTGGATGTGGAAAGGGAGCTGTGGTTTCGGTGCATTATTACATGAGAGCTAGAGACTGAGTGTGAATGAATGGGGCCTCTGTTGTCTTTTCCTAGCGCTACCTCGCACATATAAGGGGGGAGGGGGTTGTTATTTCATGTGTGGCGAGGTGGCGATGGGAATGAATAAAGACAGACAGTATGAATTAGGTGTATATATGTATATGTCTGTGTGTGTATATATATGTATACGTTAAGATGTATAGGTATGTATATTTGCGTGTTTGGACATGTATGTATATACATGTGTATGTGGGTGGGTTGGGCCATTCTTTTGTCTGTTTCCTTGTGCTGCCTCACTAATGCAGGAGACAGCAACAAAGCAAAATAAATAAATGAATATAAATATATATTAATTTTACTTCACAAGTCAGGTTTTTTCACTGTTGTAGGTATTGACAGAAAAGCAGCATGAGGAGGCAGCAAGAAACGAATACAATTTTGATCATCCTGATGCCTTTGACTTTGAATTAGTTGCAAAGACACTAGTAAGACTGAAGGAAGGCAAGAAAGTTGAAGTACCAATATACAACTTTCTCACACATTCCCGGGAGACCAAAACTGTGAGTATTAGTCTGGGATTGCCTCATTAAAGTTTTTGTAATAATACTTTTGATTATTCTAACCTTTTGAGGAATAAGAAAGAAGAGAGTGAAAAAGCAACAGGTTGTTACATGGAGTCAAAAATGAATACAATAAACAAAGGAAAGTGTATTGGAATAAGAAAGGGGGCCGAAGGGAGATACAGAGTGGGAAGATGTTGTAAGATATAAAAGAAAATGAAATTATCTATATAAAGGAGTGTGAAATATAAGAAAAAAATGGGATGGGAATACATGGGTATGAGGAATAATGTAGTGAGTTACTGAAAAAAAAGTAGATTTTGCCTGAGTTATAGCCCTCATCAGCTTGTATGTGATCATTACACATTCGAACAAAGTATTGATTTAAGATCCAAGAAGGATGTGTTATTGAAACATTAGATGAAGAGAATGTATAAAAAGAATTTTAATTACAATCTCACATGATCACTGCCTTTCTTTTTCAGAAAACTATGTATGGAGCCAATGTCATTATCTTTGAAGGAATTCTGGCTTTTTACTCTCCTGATGTATTAAAGGTTTGTTGTAATTTATATCCCTTTTCCTTCATAAGTAGGTTTTCATTTGTCCAGAAAAATTTATAGTTGCTATTTTTTACTTTGTTTGTTTTTAATGTTTACATAAATGACATAAGAAATGCTTTGCAGTAAAATTACACCAAGAAAATTAGAATTTTTAAAAAACCAATTCAGAAAATTAACAGGATTTCTCTGATAATTTCACTGAATACAATATCATTCATGTATGAAGATGGAAAGAGTTTTGATTTGTAATTATATATTTACTTCTGTTTCCAGTTATTAGACATGAAAGTATTTGTTGATACTGATTCTGATGAGAGGTTAGTAAGACGGCTACAAAGAGATATTGCAGAAAGAGCAAGAGAGCTCGATGGTGTCCTAAAACAATATTTCAAGTTTGTCAAACCAGCCTTTGATTACTATATTGCCCCATCTATGGTAAGTTGATACACAAGTGTAATTCCTTAGCATTTTTAGAAAGGTTTATGTTAGCATAATGATTATCAAGTCTAAAGGATCTCTGAATCTCACATAGTTGAAGAACATCATGGGTTAAATGAATGAAGGAAGGTGTTTAGAACAAATCTTTGTGCTTAAATGCTAAAGAGAGAAGTTTTAGAAAAAAGAAAATATATGTTGTATCTATGGAAAAGGAGAGACATAGGATATATTAAATTGGAAAGATTCTTGGTAAGTTGTGACTCATTATAATGTAAATGGAAGACTTCTGAATGATGTTATGACCTTTTGTAATGGAAGAAGTACATATATGAGAGTAAACAGTGGTATGAGTGATTGGCTTGAAATAAATGTAGAGTGCATCAAGGTCATCTGGTGTCACCATGGTTGTTTCTTGCTTTTATGGGTGGGGTACTATGTAAGATAAGAGAAAGGTGTAATGATATCAGCACTGTGTTATTTCATAATTGAATGGGATGGAAGTTATCAAAGTTGATGCTATGTTTTAAGGTGTCTCAGGGAAGGAGTGGGATAGAATGGTGCATTGCTCTGATAATTTACTTATGAGGAGGATGCTAAAAGTGAGTGTGAGTGAAAGTAAAACTTCTGATTTTGAAAGAGATGGAATTTTACAATGTATTATCAATATGAATGGTGAAGTGGTAACTATAAGTTAGTTTAGGCAATTAGGAGTAAATTTCTGTTAAAATGATGGCATGGCAACAAAAGTTAAGAGTAAAGTCAAACAATGGAGAAAAATTTAGGATGCTGAAAAAACTCTGTTGAATGAAAAAAGTGAAGTGCAGAGTATGCATGATGTAGAATTTGTTTCAGGTCTGAGTTATGCATGTAGACCCCATGAATGTGGAATTCCCCATACTATTGTAGAAATAGGTTACAGTATTACAAATGAGTATTTTCAAAATAGTAGTGTGCAAGTGAAAAACTGATGTCCTGTTTTATGGTAATCATAGGATAGATCCCGCTAAGAAAATGAAAACTGATAGTAATTAAAGGTTTAATTTTTTGGTAAAAAAGTTCCTATTACAATCATTTAAGCTATGACAATTTCCACCATACATTTGAAGCCTCACTGTCACTGACTTAATAGTACCTCTTGCTTCTGACCTGGTCCAAAGGCAGTTATAGTTTTTTATTTATATTAGTACTTATTTATCATCAGAACATTGTAAAGTTTAATCAAACAGCTTTTGACTTTCACCAGAGAAGTAGCTGACATCGATATTTATGTTTACAGGTTCATGCAGACATCATTGTTCCAAGAGGAGGAGAAAATGAAGTAGCCATTAACCTTATTGCACAGAATGTCATGACACAACTTCAACAGGTGAATTGGCTTATTTAGACAAACATAGTTTGTGCTAACTGTTGTGCTTGACAAAGACTGAAGTTGGCATGTAAACTGAATACTCTATTTATTCTCTGAATAAATAAATAAATATTCTTAATACATCATAATGATAGAAGCTGCAAGTGCTTATGATCTTCTATATCTCAGAAATAATTACATTATCCATTCTGAGATCTTTCCCTTGCACTTATATATTCCTCTCTCTCAATATACTTTTAGTATGATGGTAGTAACATTCTATATTAAGACATTTTCTTTATGGGTTCCTCTTTAGTAAAAGATTTGAAACTATCTTTTTTTCAAAAGAAAAAAATCAAAACACTGCTTTGCATGGAGAATGCATTTTGAATGTGTGCAAAGGGTATCAACCTTTACATTGTAGGGCCCCATTCCAGCCCAAATGTTTACACTCTTGTCTCTGAAATAGAGACATATAATGCATTCTTCAGATGAATTTCATATTTTTTTTTTTTTTTTTAGCTCCACTCATGGATAAAAGTCCATATCAAAGCTGGGCATTAATTGAAATGAAGAGAAGTTAATCAAAGGGAAAAAGACGAGACAAGGGAAAGTATTTTTACATTTTGGAAGTGAAAAACCTATCTTAAAATGTGCCAGTTCAAGATACTGGAAATAAACAGTTATCAGAACAGCCCATCCTTGAGTTGCCAAAGGCCACACACTAATCAGGTGATTCGTATATATGTATGTATATTCCTGTGCTTGTAATCCATCAAAAGTTTGCCTTTTTTTAATGCTTTTTAATGAAATTGTACTATAAAGATATAATAGTAAGACTATTTTATGAGATATATTGTAAACGTCTATTTTTTCAGCGAGGCTTCAAATTACGTGAGAAGTTGGCCAATGCAAATTTTGGTATGTCGAGACCAAATTCCCTCCATCTGCTGCCATCCACACCACAAATTCGTGGACTCCACACATTCATTCGTAACAAGGACACACCACGTGATGAATTTATATTCTATTCAAAAAGGTTAATACGTCTCGTCATTGAACATGCCTTAACACTTTTACCATTCACGGTAAGGACCAGAGATGCTTATTGCTTAATTTCTGCTTGAAATTATTGTGGAACATTTGAGATTTCTGTATGGTAAAATGATTTTAACCTATAACACTTGCTTATCTCCATAAAAAAGAAAATTATGCAATAGTTTGGACTTATGGAGAGGATGACTGAAGAAGAAAGAGGTGGAAGAGTGGAGTGAAAGAGGCTTTAAGTTATCACGGTTTGCACACACAGGAAGGTGAGAAGCATGCATGGGACAGAGTGACTTTGGGTGATGTGGTATACATGGGGTAATTTTCTATCATTGGGCTGAAACAGGGCATATGACATGGCCAGAGGAAACGACAAACATATCTATGGGGTTTGGCTGTTGCTGGGGGCTCTGGATTCTGTCTATTAAACATGACAGCTAAAGAGCAAATATGAGCAAAGTGGGCTATTCTTCATCTGATACCGGTGCTTCCTTACTACATGGTGAATGTGGAACAACTATGAAAAAACAATAAAATGTTTTATGTCCAATACCTGTTCCCATTTCCTGTGTATTGAGGTAGTGCCAGGAACAAAGAATGGCCCTATTTGCTTCATCTACTCTTTATCTATCATGTATGATGCACCAAAACCACTGCCCCTGTATCCACAGCCAAGTCCAACAGAACTTTATGTGGTTTCTCCTGACTACTTCCTATGCCCTAGTTCAGCCCATTGACAGCATGTCACCCCGTCAATATTGCACCAATTCGCTCTGTTCCCTGCACATCACTCACCCTCTTGCATGTTCAGGCCCTAATTACACAAAGTATCTCTTACTCCATCCTTCCACCTCTTTCATTTCGCCTTTCTTGTTCCCTCCACATCTGACATGCATACCCTCTAAAACATCCTCTCACATATGTCCAGACCATTCCAGCACACTCTCTTCTTTTCTTCCGAACATACTATTTGTTGCTACCACACAATTTTATTACCGTATCATATCTGATCAGCTCTCCTCAAATATTTAATTTTGAATACATCTAGCCTTTCCCAGACCTTTTTGTCTGTGGCCCTTGCCTTGCATCTATACATCATCATCAGGACTACTGTACCTTCAAACATACCCATCTTCACCCTCACAACCAGTGATCTTTCTTACCACATACTCTTCGATACCCCCAGAACCTCGGCTCACTTACCCATCCTATGACTCTGATTTCCATGGTTACATCCTCTGCCATGTCCACTTTCAGATATCTAAAACACTATACTTCCCCAGGTTCCTTCCATTCAGATTCACATAAGTAGGAATGAAAGGGTTAAAGGTTGATTCTCACCTTTTGGATATAAAGCATGAAGTTAGTGAGTATTATGGCTTTCAGTGGAAGGGTTAACACAATTCTGGACTGTCTCATAATGTAGCTATTCTATTTCTCCTTATTACTTTTCTAAGACGTAGACGGTTGCATAATGTCTAAGAGAAAGTTGCAAAGCGTGCTTTGTATGTGTAAATGATGAACTCACTTTAGATTTAGGCATAATATAGAATGGGGTCTTAAGCATGCTAAACAAATTCTGACATGACACATCTAAAGATGGCCTATCAATATAGATAATTTTGAATCCAAATAGCCCTGTAGAATACTTAGGCCTTATTATTACTACAGGTGATGATGGAATCCCAGTGCTGCTTGTACCAAACAGCAAGAATAACAAAGTAAGAAGAGATTAAATGAGGATTCTGAAACACGAGACCATCACAGCACACGTGTTGGCCAAGGTAGCGGACATTTTAATCTCATCTGTAAGGCTGTGTTACCAAATAGACTAAAAAGTGTAGATAGGCTAATCAATCCAAAGATGTGAGACAGTTTCATTTGTTTGTACACCAAAGTGCTAGAAGCGAATTACAGCAATGATACGTATCAGTAGCAAAAAGGAATGGGTGAATAGTTCTCCCATTTGTGAGTTTACAATAATCTGTAATGGATGCATCTCATACTGCCAAGAGGAGACAGTATGGATCAGAAGTAACCAAAGGTCTTTAGGCCAGGTAGGATCACAAAAACTTAAAAATGTAAGGGAAATTATTGCACTATTGCCAAGCCAATCACTATGGGCAGTGTTAATGAACAAACTATTTTTTTAAGCAATACTACTGTAGTGGCATACAAGACATCTCTAAGAGGAAAAACAGAGGAAAGAATACATGCCAATAAACTTGATAAGTGAATGATCATGCCAGCTAGATAAGCTTAAAAGGATGTTCGCAAAGCTGATATTTATGTTCCTAAACCCAATAAGGAGCCTTTATACAATAGGTGATCAAACTCAAACATATAGGGGCAAAGAAAAAATTATGTAAATTCCCAATAAGACACAAAGTTCTCAGTATAATTAAATGTCACATTATTTTATTAACAACATGGTGGCCAAAACTGTCATATGTATACAGACCCTTCCCACCAAAACCATTTCATCAGCCATCAATTTCCCAGTAGAAATTAAAAATTTACATCTGCATCACTCCTCAGCAACCTACACCTTTAAATCTCCCTCCCCACATCTTCCAACAAACAAGACATTGACAAAAGTATACACCCTGAAATGACCCACTCATCATTGTATAACCACTCTCCCAACCTAGTCTTAAATGCTACTATACCATGCATACCCAACTGAAAGGACAGTTTTCAGGCATGTCATTTGTTTTCTAGATATTATCCATCACTTTAACCTTCCAAATAGTGATTCACCTTATCAAGAGACCCTTCATACCCAATATGTAACTTACACAATGAAGATACAGAACATAATGCTGTAGGTGGCCTATGCTCACCCCACAAAGACACACACACATAATCGTCACACTTTTTGATCTGTGGTTCCTACTGGTTAAAGTGGCTGGCTTCCTGATTACTGCAGAAGGGTAAAGGTATATCTTTTCCTTCTGACCATAGGATCCCCTTCTCTGGAGCTCATGCAGCACTCAAACCAGCCATGCCTTTCATCAGGTGGACCATAGGTAAAAAAAATTTAGTGTTGCATGCATATCTTCATGGGATGAGCACAGGAAAATTCAAAAGTAAGTGTTTGGTGTCTTCAAGGTGAAAGTTGCATACTGGCCATGAGGCATCTTGTGTGGTGTCCAGACCATAGGTGAGAAAGGACAAGTCATACATACCTGGGTTTTGTAGTTTCCAATGGGTGTACATATGGTGAACTTATGTTTAAGATTGGGTGTGAAGGTTGGTTGTTTAGTTCTCACCAGGTCATATAGGTCTGTATGATTTGTTGCTGTTATGTTTGTTGGAGGAGGAGGGGGATCTTTAAGTACAGGTTGCTGAACTCTGAAGCAAGGGTAAGCTTACTAATTCTATTTTGGCATTAGTGGTTGGTTATGGACTAGTTTGGATGGGAAGGGTCTAGTGCTCTTGCAATGAAGTGAGAGCCAAATATATTAAGGTGAGATTGTTTCAATGTGCTGAATGTTTGTGGTTGCTAGGCAGCCAGTTATTTTTCTGCATTGTCATTTTTGTAAGCACTTTGTTTTGCATGTTTTGCAGTTCTACTATATTTACTTTTGACACGGTGCATGACCATGTGGTGAGGCACAGTTTAGGGAGGAATGGATGAATTTTTGGTTAAGGATACAAAGAATCCTTTCTAATGTACAAATCTGGTACTGTTAAGTTACCTGAGGGCACTGGTGTGTTTATGACCTTTGTGTTGATGTTTTTTGTGTAGGGAGTGAATATCATGTTTGTCATATGTGATAGCCAGAATGGCTGGAGTTTTGTTAGTGAAACTGGCTGACCTTTCAGGGTGATAGGAGCACAGGTTGGATTTTCATTTCATTAGGGGTTAAGAGGGTGATGGTAGATTTCTGCGGTGATGCAGACAGTCTGTTTTGCATGAGCCAGTGTTCTAAATGCCTTACATAGTGTTGCGTGTTTATTGTTTACTGGGTAGTGTCAGAGTGCTGTGATGTTCCTGAGAGGTCTTTAGCATATGAAAGGAGTTTCACACAACTCCATCCAAACAAACAATTATTTACCACTAATCCTCCAGGTAGAAACACAATACTCATCCTTTCTTTACACTTCATCAACCTGTACCCACAGACACTCCTCCCCCCCACACCAAAAAAAAAGACTGGCTGAGCATGTACACACAGAAATAACTCAGCAAGCTCTAAACATCCACCCCCAAACTCAGCCTTGGGCCCCACTCAACCAGACGTATGCCCATCAAAATTACATTCTCCAGGCATTTACGTATGCCCATCAAAATTACATTCTCCAGGCATTTACAAGTTGCATTTTCTTGTCTGCAGTCTGGCAACCCCCCCCCCCCCCCCCCAATCTTTTCAAATCTGCTAATGCTGATTCAACATATCTGAAGACTTAATATGCCAAAGATACAGCTGCCACACTGAAGACACTGAACACTTACTCCTCAGTTGTCTACACTCTCCTTGCAAAGATGTACAAACATCACTACACTTCTTGACCTGTGGTCCTGCCTAGTGGAAATGGATGGATTCCTGTGCACTTTATGAGCCCCTTAGAAAGGGTTTCTGGGGCAAAAAAGTAAAAAGATTTATATATCCTTTCTCTTAGGATGGCTAAAGTGGTGATGTACTCTTATACATGCTATAATTTTCTTCCTAGGCATTATCTTTTTCAAATTCTTCACACAAAGCCACTCTCCTTAACTATCATTACTGCAGCCAACTTCATGGTATGGCGCATTTTGAAATCCCAGTCAATGACTACCCTTTTCCATCTTTCTGTCTTACATTGTCACTTTTGCTTCCATCTCTGCCAGTTATTTTCTTGTCAGCCTAAACTGTCCCATTTATGTATATTTGCTTAAGCAGCCTGCTTTCATTTCAAGCAATATTTCTTCATACAAGCAAGTGGTGACAAGTGACAATAGATAATAAATCATTACAATTTGTAAAACTGAATAAGATAGAGGGCTGAGTAAGACATTGCAAAAGACATAAGAAGAGTAATAATGCTGCTAATAATAGAAAAGCTGGGTATCTTGATGTAGTCGTATGATAATGATGTGTGGAGTTGAAGCAACCGCTAACTGGAATTGGAAAATGTAATGGCAGCATGGAAAATGCTTGAAAGCCTTATAAGAGGAGAAAGGCTTTGATTGTTCTGCAAAGGTAAATGAAAAAAATTGTCAAAGTATACTCAAATGTCTTTAACATATGTGGATTGATTTATGGAAAGATTGTATATGACTATGATAGATCTCTCTAATCATCTTATGTTAGACAATTATCAGGCTTTATCTCTAATTTTTTCTTTCTAACTTTAAGAGAGGGTTAAGCTTTGCCTTCACTCTGTCTCCTTACTGTAAGACATGATCTGCCATATTCCCCGTAAAGTTGCTCACTGAACAAGGACATGGACCACATCTTCCCTTAAGTAAACATCCAGTATGATCATTGGAGTGTCACTGTGGTCAAGGAGAAAGTTGCAAGTGTTCATGGCATTCATACAAATAAGGATGAAAACTTACAAATGGTCTACTAAGCTGTCATGAAGTTTTATGAGTGCACAGCCTCCATGTGTTCATCCTTTTAATATTAGTGCATCAGAATAAAGTTATAACAGGCCACAAGTAATAGAAAGAATAAAAGCTGGCATCACATCTGAATTTCTAATTTTCTGTGATTTCATTTCCTTTGGTGTTTATCTCTTCAACTGACTAAAAAAAATCAAAATCAAATTAATAAATTTTCCTAATCATTAGAACTTCCCTGACTTTTTTGCTAACCCTGCAATTTACAGTCAGCCAATCCACTGGACACATAGAAAAATTACAATCACTGGTTGCTTCTAGTTAGCCATTGATATTCTCCATTTAGAATATAATGATATAAAAGAAATGAGAATTTCACCCATTCTTAAACTCATGTGAAACACTTGATAATACATTTGTATGTTGTAACATACTATACACAGGTGTTACTGGTCTCCACCTGCATGTGGAGTAACAAGTGAAGTCACCTTCACGGAGGTTGGGTCATCGTCAGTGCAACAAGAATCGAGGTCTCACTGAGGAACTTTCACTCATAAGGAAATCATCAATACAACAAAAATGAAATCATCTTCTGTGAGGTTATGCTTTCATAACTGGACAAACACGAATAGTTTCACTTTTTCTTACTCTAAAAGGAAGTCATCAATTCCCTGCTCTTTACTACCCAGCCTTGAAGCTGCAAGAGCTCCTTTAAAGGGGCATTGGTGGCCTTGGTGTATATTCCTGGAGTCCTGGGAAGAGATTGATTCGGGGACCCTTACTTGCGTAATTTTGATGACCAATATAAAAGAATCTTTTTTTCGTTTCATCTTATCCAAAAAACTGCTAAGAAACTATCTTAACATGATAATAATAATCCTACATACAACAACAAAAATCTCGGATCCTGGGCAGTTACCTGGTTTATCCCACAAGAAAGGGGTAGTGAGGTTGTATAATTAATCAGCAATACTAAACAGAGATATGTGCAAGTTATCCCTTATCCCTTCTTATAGGAGGAGGAAGACTCGAATTACCTGCTAAACTATTTGAAAATAAGTGAATCAGACACGCGGCACACTGAGGCACTGAGGTAATGAAGGTAGTAGTAACAGGCGAATGACTTATAACAATCCGTATTAGGCTACAATACACTGTTCTACCAAAACTGAGCTGCATGACATAAATCTACCCACTGTGTTACCAAACTGAGCTACATTATAATATTCTATCATGTTTTATTAAAACGTTATGCTTTTTGTACTTTTTCATCTGTTAAGCTGGTTTCTAACTGCATTGATATAGCAAAACACGTATGGTTGTCATACCATAAAGCTTAATATTTCAAGGAACCTTGAAATGCAATTAATGTATAGCTGGGCTCGATATAGTCTAACGGTCCTCTGGTATTAATTGCAGACTATTGCAGCACCATACTGATAATGAACGAAAACAATACCTGTTTTCTATCATGTATATGGCAATTGGGCAAGAGATATCGGCAAATGTAGACACCTCCACCAGTGTTATATGTGTGGGGAGTAGTGTCGTCTCTACGGCCAAGGAAATTATTCATTCGAACTCGCAATAGCCCAAGTTTTAATATTATATTTATCATTGCTTAAGATAATGAAGTACACATGTTGCCACAACCCACTACAATTCATTGAATCATCCTTAAAAACAATGATACTTATTTTTATGTATAATTACCCCAGGACCAATTTCTTGAAAGTCCTTCGTTTCCTGCGTGAGTCTAGTAGCGCTAGGAACACATTCTCACATCCACACTCTAGCTGTCACATGCAATGCACCGAAACCACACTCCCCTATCCACAAACAGGTCCCACCAATCTTTCCAGAGGTTCACAGCTAAACCACATGGTAGCAAGTTACAGTAGCCAAACACACTATACAGATGTTCATGTTGAGGCGATGGGAGGTTGGGGTCATCCACTTGACTCCGTAAAGTGTGTGTTGGCCATAAACCGTAAACTACAGCTGTGCTCATTTAATGATTACCCCCTCGTATGTGGAGAGTAAACAACGTTCATCAACATCTAACCCTTCTCATGATTAAGGGAAGTTTAAAAGGAAAGGTCTATCCTTTATAGGAAGACTTAACCATACATTCGATCATAGTGGAAGCTGCTTAGTCACAGTTTCAGAGGGGCCATTCTTAACGACAGTGATGGCACGCTGGGCGTCCAATACATTGTAGCAAAGCCATCAATGCTGGTCGTAGGCCCGTTCTCGGTCATGCGGGATGAAGCTGTCTGCCTTTCCTTTCTTCAAATCCTCGAGACCCAGGAAAATGGCGCCAAGCAGCACGTGGTGCATCTCTGCCTAACAAAGAGTTGTCGGTATAGCATCAGCTGGGGCATCTACCATTCTACGTATCGATTCTAGCCACGACAGATAAGCCAGAGGGTTGGCCTACAAATGTAAGTAATCTAGTTACCAAGGTCGATTATATGTTTTTTACTCGTTAAGTACATGGTCCAAGTCGTTCTGCGTACATTATCCTTTGAAACCGCCTTGACATTATTCTCGTACAAAAACTTGTTGCCCTACATTCATACCCCTACAGTTGTATTTTTAGTTTATTGCCGAGATCAAAACCGTTGTCAGCGATGAGCACGTCACCGGTCGCACTTACCGCCTACCATCATAGAGGGCTGGCTGGCTGGCTGGCTCCCAGCCACGCACCATGCGACAGCACAAAACCGTCACGAATGATCCCAGACCACTAGTCTTGAAAGAATCAAACCCATCACACAAGGAGGGGAGTTAGATTCTTCATAGCATAGGCATAGAGCCCTACCTTCCTGCTAGAAACGTTTGCGCATTGCGTCATGTGTTGTTACATACCTCTATATAGCAAGGGGCCCCGCCCGGCTGGCCGATCCAAGCCGGCGCAGTTACATAAGGTGAGAGGGTGAGGGCTGGCTGCCGGTTAACGTATTCCGTCGTGACCTCCATCCCCGCGCCACACCAGCCAACATCACTTTCTATGTCTGACGGTAGCGCCTTAACACTGAATGAATACTCTCAGTATATAAAATATAAGTCATAGTAGGTTGAAGACCTTAGGTGTCCTAATTATAATCAGAGTCGTTCCGAGTGTGAGGTACTCAGTCTCACTAGATCTCTCTTTGTGTGCAGAGTGAAAGATTAGTTCGCTATTGCACATCAGAGATGAGGATATGTGCAATGGATCCACCCCTGTAAATGTTAAAAAAAGAAAGTAGTTTACAAGCTGGAACTTTCAATTTTTCAATGACGTACACCAGCTGAGCGGCTCTCGCCCATAACCGTTGGGAACAACTATTTATACGAAACACATTTACATCAAACATGCACACACTGAGAGACGAGATGCCTGATGGAGGAGTAAACATGAGGAAATAATGACGTGGTATGCTTCATGGACACATGGGCCAAGTATTGGGTACTGAAACATTCGAATTCACGTACTATTCGCCATTTCCCGCGTTAGCAAGGTAGCATTTAGAACAGAGGATTCAACCTTTGAGGGAATATCCTCACTAGGCCCCCTTCTCTGTTCCTTCCTTTGGAAAATTAAAAACGAGAGGAGGATTTCCAGCCCCACGCTCCCTCCCCTTTTAGTCGCCTTCTACGACAGGCAGGGAATACGTGTATCTCCCCTATCCCCAGGGA
>JAUUDZ010439096.1:0-13236 GCA_032361705.1 Panulirus versicolor
TCCACAGGAAGGAACAAGGGAAGGGGGCCAAGTGAGGATTTTCCCTCTCAGGCTCAGTTCTTGACGCTAACGGGGGAAGTGGCAAATATATATATATATATATATATATATATATATATGAGACTTCCAGGGCAAATAGATTATATGGATACATATCTATGACGCTGCTTGTACTTTTAAAGCATTTTTTTTTCCTTTTTATCACACAGGGAGGACAAACAGTGATATTTCTAAAATTATACAAATAAACATTCCCAGGCGAACATGGAATTACGGTACCAAACCCTAACGAGACAGTTTTACGCTAGTCCTGCTAGTTAGTAGCGCGGGACCGCCTGATGCAATGCTACTCAAGGACCGAGAGTTTAAATGCTGAACTGTTGGTTCAGATGCTGGCTGACTGGCGTTTCTGGCAACCCCGCGCGACACACATCACGGGGGAAGACACGCGCCATTGTTGGAACATGCACACACGCACGGTAACCCTAAAGCATGATCGTGCGGCCGGCAGGGGCGTCACGGTGGCAGCACAAGAGCCGAATTCTCAATGCAAATATACATGCGACCCTGACCTCTGACCTGACGTCATATTCCAAAGAGTCACACAGGCAGTGTTGGCGTAAAATCGCAATATACACAAATGTTCCGGCACACAGGTGGACAGACCACGTACGTACGATACTCTCCGCCGCCAGAGTTGCCGGCAATGACGTCACGGGATGTCAAAACAAACCCTTTGAGCACACTGTATTCATAAACCGCATACTCGTCTCGTGTACTTTAAAAACAAAACACGCGAATAAACGGAACTGGTCACGCCGTGTATGTATATGTGTGTGTGTGTGCGTGTGTGCAACTTACAACAATTGGTTTACACATCAAAACCAGACTTGTCCTCTCAGCTCACATTCTTGACCGTTACTCAGTCCACTGTAAATACGCTCAGGGTATAAGCCTATATTCTCGGCCCACGTTCCACCGGTCACGTACCATCCACATCGACCACGGTCCACTCGGCTCTCCAGGGCGCTACAGCTACCACATTTAGAGGCTGTAGTCGTCGCAGGAGCCGAGGGGACTAAGTCAAAACTCTACTCCCGTAAGGCCCAACGTACTGTATGATGGTCAAGCTGCTGAATGTATGACACTGGGATCATGACACAGTTGCATGATCACTTAGGGCCGCTAGCTATTTAAGGAAATATCTACGTGCAAGAAATTAAGTCAAAGGACACCTGCATATCTCTGGCTAAAATCATGACATCTGTATACTCCCGACTACGACAATGACACCTGCATAGCTCTGGATAAAATACCAGAATACTCTTAGCTATAAAAATAACATATGCATACATCTGATTACCACCATGACACCTGTATAATCGCACAAGGATTTTTACGCCTACATACACCACACTAGGCCCATAACACCTGCCCACATCACATCAGGGCCATAACACCTGCAAAAATCACCCCAGGACCACCACACCTGCACTACATCACACCAAGACCACAACACCGGCACTCATCACACCAGGACCACCATACCTGCATACATCACACCAGGACCACCATACCTGCATACATCACACCAGGACCACCACACCTGTAAAATTCACACCAGGACCACCACACCTGCACTGCATCACACCAGGACCACGATACCAGCATACATCACACCACGACCACAACACCTGCACGAAGTCATGAGCAAGGATAAGCGAAGTCCTCAGAAACTAGTCCACGCGGTCCCCTGCCAACCTCGCCCTCGAGTACGACGCCTAGCCTTTCACCCAAACCTAAGCATTAGGTCAAAGGCCAAGTCATCACTCCCACGCGTCGCTCTGTCTTGCTCAAGTGGGAGGTTTAAACTCTACATCTGGAACACCTCAGAGTTGCCAACCCTACGTCACAAAATAATAACAAAGCAACTAACAATTAATCAACACAGGACAAAAAAAACCTTTCCCCAGTGTGTGTGTGTGTGTTTCTGACAGTGGGACCCGTGACGGGATGGTCGGGCCACACCCTCCTTTATGAGGGCGTCAACAGCTTTCTTCAAACCCTCTTATAAGGGCGTCGACGTGTCAGGACCCAGCCGAACAGAACGACCGGTAATGAAGACAATCACCAACGCGCTAACGACACGCGTTCGTGATAATAATAATAATAATAATAATAATAATAACAATAATAACAATAATAACAATAATAATAATAATAATAATGATAATAAAATAATTAATAATAATAATAATAATAATAATAATAATAATAATAATAATAATAATAATAGTAATAATAATAAAAATAATAATACTACTAATGATAATAATAATAATAATAATAATAATAATAATAATAATAATAACAATAATAATAATGCACCGTGTCATACAGGCAGGAAATAATGGCACAGATTTTTAACAATGACATACACTATACCCAGGTGAAGAAAAGTCCTTAGCACGGTTTGCTGAGAGGGAAGCCACTCTCACCACCCGAATTATTAGGCAGTTTTAATGTGATCTTCTGCACGCGTGAAATGGTACCATGTCTGAAGAGATATATATATACTAGACGGGGATAGGTTGTGGGCTGGAGGATGGTGGGTATATGGTTTCTGGTCACTCTGAAATGTTAGGGAGGGAGATGGTAAGTAAATGGTCCATGGTCACTCTGAGGAGTTGGGCAGGAAGATGGTAAGTAAATGGTTTCTGGTCACGATGGGGTGCTGGGGAGGAGGAGGATGGTACACAAATGATTCCTGGGCACCAAAGGGGTGCTGGGGTGAAAGGAGATACGTAAATATTTCCTAAGGACTAAACCTTAAGTTTTTTTCTTCTTTTTCGTATTACATTCTTGCCTCTTAAAATCATGGCCACCGCAACAAACAGCATAGCTGCGCCTCTGTCAACGTGAGACAACAGAGGCAAGCACGCCAGATTCTCTTCGGTCCTTCCAACACCACTACCACCACCACCACCACTTAGCTATCAGGAGGTGTTCATCACAACGGTCCTCCCCGACCCTCGCCAGCCAGCCATCATCGGGAACTCATCCAACAATTCAGGAGGAAGTTAGCGGGATTATCCTCGCCACCGTCACCTCCTGTCACCACACATCCCTTGTCCCAGAGTTACATACTTCCGTACTGAAACCGCGTAGGACCCATCCGACCTCATGCAGAACGCCACGGGGAACCGTCCCATCCCAACCAATGTGAACACACAGCAATCACCAGCCAGCCAAGCCAATGGTTCTGATACGAACTGTCTATCTAATCCTCATCCACTTTCTATAGCCCCTATTGTCTACAGTGTCTACTTTCTGAGTATATTTTCAGCCTGACTTACAGATGTCAATAATAATAATAATAATAATAATAATAATAATAATAATAATAATAATAATAATAGTTATTGTAATTTGTATTATCACAGTTGCTTATAATATCTTTACCTTTATTGTCATTATTATCATTATTATTATTATTATTATTTTTATTATTATTATTATCATTATTATTATTATTATCATTATCATTATTATTATCATCATTATTATTATCATCATTATTACGAGGATGTGCGTCCTAGAACAGCGACGATCGGAAAGCCAGAAATAACCTCCTTCCTGCTGGTAATATTGCCCTACTGGAGGCCTCAACGCTTAACAGATTTGTCAGTTGGAGTCTGTGGTTGGCATCGGGCATGGGGTCGAACTTTTCCTTCCTGCCAATCATCAATCCAACATTTCTCTTGCGCAGCGGCACAGGAGACCTTCCTCGTGTCCATAGTTGAAGTTACTATATCACTGCTTCACCATATGTGGTCAACGGCAGGTAGAAAACGTCTTAGAAGAGAACGGGACAAATGTTGCCTGGTTTGGGCTACGCTTCCGAAACTCAGCTCGAAACGTAACACAAATATACAAATGGACGCTTGTGCTCTCAATCGAACGTCTGTCAACCTTACCTTGTAAACTTATTAATCAAGTTGCCACTGAGCTTGTGCTAGGGGTAAGAAACACCGTCGTGGTGCAGAAAACCTACCTTTCATGAGTACGTCATGAGGCTGTACTTTGAATTAAGCTGGTTGCATCCCCGACGTCAGGAAAATGTTCCCTCTGAACATTTGGCAAGTGCCACGCACAAAGGGGGGGCAGGCGGGAAACTTTTCTAGCAACCACTTCTACCGACCAACAGCTGCATGCAACAGCGGCACGGTCTTGCCAACAACCGCTGTACAAAAATATATCTTATGCAGTCAACCACACATGTCGCCCCATCCGGACTTTCCGGTGCCAGTCAGTACAGCTCTGAGTGTCGCCACTCACATCGTCATGAGTCTGAAAGAGGTAGATGGGTGGGTGGCCGCGCACCTGCCGTCACACACTATAATTCCAACAAAAAACCAGGGTTGGACAACCGACAAATGTTCTATTAATCTCCACTGACGAGATGAATTCAATAGCTTATGTCTCTCCTGCCCAAGCAAGGTAGCATCAGGCATAAACAATCGGCTCACTTGCACACAATTACTTACGATATGCAATGTACAAAGAGTTAAGATACTACCTGCAGACTTATGAAACGTACTAATAGCAAAGATTATCATACTGAAACATCTCTTACTTTCAATTAGTCTCCGGACAATAAACAATCAAATACTGCAATTCTACCATACTGGCAGTCATTCTCAAGATACTGAAATATTCGATTGCGAATTTCTCCATTTTACAATAAAACGACATAAAATGGTACCCCAATCCACTCACACCTGGACACGACGCCCGATGCAAAATATTTTACTGTAGGATAAACAAGATACCGATCTTATTTTCTTTTTTCACTCAAAGTTCCTCCAAAAGCTTTTACGGTATACTCCAAAGCCTGTATCATCATGAGACCAATACTACAGACACGAAGGAGCAGCACCAGTCATCTACCCACCTCACCACACACCTGCACAATGAGTCAGGCTCACTGAGCCTGCAGGGGAAGGGATTAATGAGCACCTCCCTCCCGCCCCGCCACGCATCACACCACCACATATCACCGCGTCGCTGGCGATCTTGAACCTCACATCCTCTCCATCCCTTGTGAATATCTACAGAACCGTATCTCATATGAAAACCGGAACTGTTACTTGAGCTCTGGGAATCAAAGTTATCATATAAGACAACTACAACCACCTCGGGTGTGGGAGCGAGTCATTATGGCCCCTGAAGGTTATCGGTACAGATCCTGGAGACGGGCAAACGGTTCTTGTGAAACAGAGTCCGTTGTTCGGATAACACACCCCTCCTCAATACCGGCTGGGTGTCAGAGAGAACACCACTGAATGTCCCACGCTACTACAATGATGAACACGGAACATAAGAGGGAATGTCTCACGCTACAATGATGAACATAGAATAAAACCTAAGTGTCTCAAGTTATGATGAACAAGGAACATCAGTGTCTCCCATGCTACAATGAGGAACACGGAACATAAGAGGGAATGTCTCACGTTACAATGATGAACACAGAATAAAACAAACGTGTCTCAAGTTATGATGAACAAGGAACATCAGTGTCTCCCATGCTACAATGAGGAACACGGGACATAAGAAACTACGGCATTGTGTCTTGTATACATGCAACATCTAGGAACCCTCCGACAGATTACGAGGTAGCAGATTATTAGGCAAGTACCTTGCTAAAAGCCACACACGCGACATGTCGATGCTAATGAGAGGTGGCAGAAACTGGCCGCCGTCCAGCTCCACTTGGCTCCACTCTCAGTCATCATCACCACCTCGTGGGGCGGATCAATAACTAACTGGACACGTCCGTGTGTGTGTGTGTCCAGTGCTCAGTATGTGGGTGGTGTGAGGAGCGTGGCGGGAGGCCAGTGTACCCGACATCGCCACCTCAAGCCACCACCAGTCTTGCTCTGATACCCGCCTCCCCTCCACCACAAACTTTAGAAACCTGCACATTCCACCCCAGCACCGACCATACAGCCTCGCTGCCACCTAGACACTCCCGGTGTCTAAACCTCAGCTACAAACAGTGGCAATTATGATCTGGGAGCGTGACACACACACACACACACGGAGGGAGGAGGATGTGCTGTGTGTGTGTGTGTGGAGGAACCTGGTGACTCACCAGCGGCGGAGGGCAACGGTCCCTTCCGCACCTGCTGCCGCTCGTTACTTTCCATCCACTCGCACCTTTCTCATGCTGCCGCTCGTTACTTTCCATCAACTCAAAAGCTTTCTCATGTACCATCCTCAACCATCATCATCATCATCATCACTGCTATTCGTTTTCCCCAACTGGTTAATCCAGGCATCTTCGCCAACGTCGGTCGCCTTAAGCTCAATCATATTATTTTTTCCCCCCTCCCCCCGTCCATACGGCGAACCAGGAGTGACCGACCAGGTTTGGAGGGATGACGGGGACGGGTGGTGGAAGCCTAGTACCCAGGCCGGCAGCAATGCCTCACGTTATTCCCTCTCCCTCAGTTTACCACAGTCATTGATACTGCCCGGCCGCCCCCCCACCACCTCGCCTCCTCCATCACAACCACCACAATGAACTCTTGTTAATAATAACACAACCGTCTCGAGATGATCACACTCACTACAGCTGGGCGGATCAAATCAACAACATGAAAAAACAAAATATTAAAACGTTATATAATTAGAAAGGTCAACATCCGCGACTGGGATGTATTCAAGACTCCCTTTGTGATCTGTGATCCCCTTTGCGCTACCGCTGCTCACAACAGGATGAGAATGGGGGAGGCACAATGAACGAGTTGACAGCTGCATAAATCAAAACAATCCCTTACCAAACGCCTCAAGCATCTTTGTACCAAAGCCTTGTGATCGGATTACGTAACAGTTACAGGGTGACTTTCATCCACATTCCTTGAAGTAACTCGGATCACGGGCGTAAAAAATTAAATATTTTGTTAAAAAAGTGACTTTTAAAGATGGCTTAACACTGCCAACACAAGTCTGTCTGTCTGTCTATGGGGTATGTAGAAAGACATTGTGTCAAACTCAAGTGAAACTTGCTATATATAAACAAGATGTGGTGAATTTTTTTTTATTAATTTTTGACAAAATGAAAGAGACAAAAATGGTCAAACCATATGGATTATACACACTGTGAACCGTGTAAAAACAGATGTGTGTTAATTCATAAAAACTGACTTAAAATATGGCCTAGAAATGGCTAAAAACAAATATTCACTGAATTCTGACCCGGATGAAAAAGCCGTAGCGCCTCACATCACATATCTGTTAAAAGGAATCTTTACAATGCAATGTTTCGTGGCAAATGACAGAAAGTGTATGGATCGGGGGCCTAAAACATACGTTTTGAAGAGGAAAAAAATTATAGTAATCTGGGCGGATTGGACTAAGGTACGTTGCCTGGACGACAACTCGCAAGTCAAGTGGCCTAAACCGAGGAGGGAAGAACCGAACCAGTGTTGTGTATCGTTGGGAAGAACATTGAGAATAATAAGAAACATGAGAAGAAAAAAACTTTCTCACTTCCTCTGGAAGACGACACAACGGGTGAGAAACAGAGAAACATTCGCCCACATCACCGGGTATAATATGATAATGACAGATCTCTTAAAATGGTTTAGACATTTTGACCTCACGTAACACTTAGCTGTTAAATTCTTTGACACACCCAATAAAAAAAAATAGGTATGATTAGATGTTGCTGTTAAGTATGAAGAGATGTTGCTGTGTTCTTAAAGTTCAGGGAAAATAAAAATATGAGAAAGACGCAGAATAATAACAGTGTTCCCTTCCCTATGGAGTGAGGCGTGGAAAGTTACATCCATGGATCATGAACACACAGAGTGGTTAATGTGGGGAGAGTCAGGACGGGTGTATGGGTCCGACGGATTTCAAAATGAACACTACGATTCCTGTTGTCTCTGTTGGGCGAGAATGCTTGGTGCAGTTCTTAAACGATTAAGGCTAATGTTCTCTTTAGTAAATTAGTCTCGAACCACACAGATACAAACACTCACACACAAAAAAATAGGTGCATTATAACTCTGACACAGTATATATAAAGTATATATAAAGTATATATAAAGAAAACCAGGGCTACCAATGTAATGCAAGACCCTGCAGCATTTGTGTAAAACAATCGTGCAATAGTGACATGCTGTTTCTCACACACACACACACACAAACGATAGGTTATTTTTTGTTAGGTGTTCATCTACACCAGGAAGACAATTAAAAAGAGGTCAGTTAAAACAAGAAGAATCAACGGAGGGAGACGGCCGGGGTCACAGGAGGTGTGGGGTAATACCTGGAGCAATGTCAGCTGTCAGGACTAGACTGTGGGCAGTAGAAAGATCATGACCACTACCAGCAGTAAACTGTGGACAGTAGCATGATCATGACCACTACCAGCAGTAGACTGTGGGCAGTTGCATGAGCATGACCACTACCAGCAGTAGACTGTGGGCAGTTGCATGAGCATGACCACTACCAGCAGTAAACTGTGGACAGTAGCATGATCATGACCACTACCAGCAGAAGACTGTGGACACTAAGCAACCTGACATGAGGTGGAATTGTAGTCAAAGTGCAGGCAGGAAGAGCAGGTGGTGGAACAGGATCAGCTGGAACAAGAACATGGAAAAGAAAACAAAGAGATAAGGCGGATGAAGATGGCTTGAAGGTATTCATGTTCCCTCGACAAATGAGGCGAGGTCCTTCTTAACACGAACATCTTCGGCATGACCTCTTGCTACGGGGAAAAGAGGAGATGAGTTTATGGCTGTATAACTTACCTTGCCGTCCACCATGGTCAGCTTGACGTGGAGGGCTCCCTGCCTCAGGACGGCCGACTGGAGGGAGGCTGGGGAGGGCAGGTCGCTGACACAGAGCGGGCCGGCGGGCGTGCCTGGGGTGGCCAGGCTCCCGGTCACCACTTCACCGACGCCACCCTCGCCTCGCACACCACTGCAAGATGCAAACCGACATACGTTACACACACAGGCAAACAGTAATCAGAAATGAGACATTTAGGAATATTATGCAAGATAATCACAAGGTGAGTATCAACCATACTGACGACCCTATGATCAACCCGGGGCAACACAAGACCTCACGAAATGATTACACTTTTTATGGGGAAAAATATAACTAGATAAAATCTTTTCTATTTTCAACGCGTTCAGTATATCGTTAAATCTATTTTCAACTTCCTGAGAGGTACGCCCCATGAGAAAAAACCACTAGTCACGCCAGAACACTTAAAGAGCCGTACCGTTGAGCTCAACGAGCGTGCTTACCGTCATGTCCAAGGCTCGTAATGTCGAGTTAAAAGGAGCTAAGAAGTAAGCACTCTCATGTGTTCATTAGCACAAGTATCCACTTACCTCTAAACACTACAGACTGGGGTCAAGACTGGCTACAGGTGTGAGGTTGTTAACCAGACCTGAAGTATATGATTACCACGGATAGTTACACTATGTCCTGTGACTGTGGTTATCTATGCTATGCTAAAAGTATCTTCCATAGGCAGACTTCATTTTCGTACTGTGTTTCTGTCGTGTACCCAGGCAGACGTGTTATGATTAACTAGCACAATGCTCTACACGTCTTCACATGGTGTGCAACAGGTACGTCTTCACATAATGTACAACAGATACACTTCTTCACATGGTGTGCAACAGGTACGTCTTCACATAATGTACAAAAGGGTACACGTCTTCACATGGTGTGCCACAAGCGTCATTCATTCTCGTATTTGTAGCATCTGACAGGAAAATAACAAGACTACGGCAACACTTCCCGGTGTCCTGTCCGGTACAGACAATGATACTACTGCCCAGTGTCCACTGCGCTAGAGTAGACTATAGTGACAGTGGCCAGAGTCCAGTCCGGCAAGGAAGCCTGTATCTGTCCATCAACACTACATGATCCGTCAAACCTAACCATCTGATCCTCCTCCCGTCAAACCTAACCATCTGATCCTCCTCAGTGTCATGAAGTCCAGGATCTGAGGACACTACACCGGACTCCGTTAAGATCAAATAAAGTATCTGTACCGCGATGTGGGTCAGGTGACCTACAAGCGACTGGTTTCCTCCCGTGACCCCTAGACCACAACCTGAACCACACCCAACAATATTCCAAAGAAAACGGGGGGGTTACCCTCAATAATGCCTTTCCTCAATGACGTCACGGATCACTTAACAACCTCCTCACCACCGCGAGGTCGTATAAGCTACGACTGAATCAACTCCAGCAACGGGGTTAGACGTGGTTAGGAGCGGGGACTGTCTCTCAACGATGATACGGCAACACACTCAGGGCACTGCCTCTCTCTCTCTCTCTCTCTCTCTCTCTCTCTCTCTCTCTCTCTCTCTCTCTCTATTATTAAACTACGCGTCAGCTCTCCGACGTTATCCACCCCGATGGCCAAAACCCCACTGGGCTCCGACCATCACCGGTGATTTGGTCCATCCATCGCCTTAATGCCAGTCGTTCCATCCCAGACAAAATATACTCCGATTCAATAAGGGTCAGAGGCTACGACAACAGCACTCGAAAGCTGACTCCTAGGCTATACAGCTTCACTATTACAGGGCTGACTCCACGTAACTCCTCAGCCATAGAGCCTCACCATCAAAAGCCTGACTCCACGTACCGCCCCGAGCCATATGGTAAGACACGCCATCACAAGGCGGACCCCACGTCCCTCCTAGCCATACAGCCCTACCATCGCAAGGCTCAACGCATGTGCTGTGTAACCCAACAGCCCAGCCATACAGATCCTATCAACTGATAAGAGAATCAATTGTAAAGGCCGTACAAAACCAGAATAACTGGCTTAACCAGTCTAGCCAACAGTAGCAGCCGAGCTTTCTATAAGACACTGCCAGCATGACTTGTTATCATGTACTTCCGCTACCACCATGGCGAAAGAGACACAGGGGAGAACCACCTACCTCGCTGAACGCTGATTCCCTGAGGACAAATGTGTGTGTATCCTGCGCAGTTTCAGTGAATCGTCAAGCAGTCGCTTCTTTCAAGGGATCAGTTGTATGTTGTAGTCTTACTGAAGCTTCCTGCAGTTAGCCTTCCTCAGTTATCTTTACACGCCACCCTGTCACCAAGTTTATCCAGTGTTACGAGAAACTGTCACATCAACACACGATACGGTAACCCCTTACGGCAACTTCCTCCTCATGATGAAACTAAAGTGAGTCGTTTCCTGTTCCGACAGACGACAAAGGACCAGTTCCCGAAAGAGTTAACTTGAACTTTCACGGTCATTAAAACTGATAGAAATGTACAGGCAGGAGAGTGCTCACGCGGATATGACGTCCTCCCTCCGTGCTCTACGTGGTCCTATGCACAGCCAGACACGTTAAGTACAAATCCCTTACGACAGGATTCCATCACGAGACTGTATCTAGATGTTAGGAGACCGGTTGGGAAGGGGTATGACGTATACGGTAAAGTAAGGAGAAACTGTCCCACTCAGTTTCCACTCTGGAGTTTGTTAATGAAGCTTTCCTTGATGTGACGTGTAGCTCCTAGAGCCGGGCCCCTGGTTGGCCCCCTACAGCAAAGGGACAAGGCTGAACTGTGCCCCTTGGGGCGACCCTTGGTCGGTCCCCTGAGGCTGACAAGGGCCAGGATTGAACTACAGCCCTGGGGAGTGACCCTTGGTAGGTTCCCTGCAACAGATAAGGGTCAGGGTTGAATTACAGTCCTGATGACGACCACTGACTAGTTACCTTTGCAGGCAAGGGCCAGGTTTAACCTGTCCTTAATAGTGGAGAACCAAGGAATAGCAGCCACGCAGGCCCGTGCACCCACACTTCAGTGACATGCAATGGACCACACCAGCTATGGAAGGTGAAGAAAACCCTACAGACGACAGTTAAGAACCATTAACCCCAGTGGTTTGACGAAGCAAAAGGAGTCTCGGATACCTCAGCCATCTGCCACCTTCATAAATCTCCAGTAACTCCTCGTTAAGATGGAACATTGAGATCTCGTTGAGATGGAAAGACATGTGGAACGGGGATATCTGATGCGTCCCTCTCAAAAACAAGATATCTACAAATATATATAACAAGAAGCCTCTATAACCGTGTAACTGTGGGTAATCTTGAGTGACTTATCAAGTATCCCTCTCAAAAACTAGCCTCCACAGAAGCGTATCTGTGGGTGGCAAAGAAAAACAAACCTTGAGAAGCATAAAAAATATTCTCCAGTTGGCCATCCCATGATACCACTAAGCAATTATGCGATGGCAAGTAGAGTTTTCAATCCATTCCTCAAAGTTAAGTAAGATTATCATTATTCCTGTTTTCAAGATCATGCCCACGACACCGCCAAAATGGAAATAATAAAGACTAACACCAAAGGCATTACTAAAGGGTTTTACAAACTACCGGAACTTGTCTAGACGGACGACATGGCTCCTTCTGTAATATGAACCATCAGTTCGACTTCCGAAAGTGTCACAGGAATGAGACATGCGCTGTCACTAAAAATGGCGACTTTTACAGTAAAGGAAACTTTTAAGTCTACCTTGATTTCTTGGATACGTGGAAAGAGTTAATGGTCAGATTTTCCAAACATTTTGTGAACCTGATAATTCTCTTTTTACGTCCATTAAAGGTTGGCAGCTCAAGCGAGAAAATGTTTCCTCAGATATGATTATCATGTTATGGGATACTCCGTGGTGGCATACTGTCTCCCTCTCTGTTTATCGTTTATAAATGACGATTCAAAAATTGTTTTCAACAAAGGAACATGGGCTATATTTACGTATGTAATTACCCACCCAGCCCGCTCCACCAACCTTACGCGGCTGCTCTTCCATTAGCAATCGACAAGTGTCAGCCGTCTGCAGTTGATAATATCAAGTCTTTTATAAGCAAAGTAATCTATACAGTAATCTATAAAAGTCTACATTCAGTGTGTAAAACACTGAAGAGTAATGTTTCTCTTTATGAAACCTCCAGGCACGGCAGCTGGTGCAGCCTGTTTTATATACTCCTCTCTCATCATAATGTTTTCAACAGGCTGAACACAGTAATCACCAGTGTGAGATGTCTTGTTTCGTCGCCTCGAAATATTGCTTCCAACAAAACGCCAGGCAACATACAACTCCAACCCGTAACACACGTCTTGAAACACACTGGTTCACACGTAGATGAAAACACGCGCAGGTAC
>JAUUDZ010439106.1:0-10734 GCA_032361705.1 Panulirus versicolor
GGCCGGAGCCTGAGTGTGTGTGTACATGACCATCATTTTCCCAGTGCCAAGTAACGAGATGTGCGGGCGAAAGTAACGGAGGAAACAGTCATTTTCCTCCAAATTGTACCAGAGTAAAAAAAGAACAGAGACTTGCAGTACTCAACGATGAGGGTATTCCAAAATATTTTTCGTCGTAAGTGGAGTAACGAAACGCTGGTATCCCGTTATATCCCAACGCGACCCAGGACCACATCTCTATGAACGTCTACCAACACTAGACGCTGGCAACACCAGCCACCGACCTGGTTCGCCCAGACAAACAGTCCCAAGACCCGACATTTAGTTCAAGACAAAGGAACAACATACTAACAAGACTCAGTCTATCAACCCAGCAGTGAACAAAGAATCAGCAGACATAACAAACTTAACAACTATCTACCACGGTCTACCCTGCTAGACACTACTAACAACTCTGTACCACGGTCGACCTTTGCTAACACACGTCCAGCATCCTTGATGACTATGGCCTCAAGTTATCAGCAGCCTCGAAACAGACCCAAAGTCTGCCAACACCATCGCCGCTAACCACCACAAGGAGCAGCAGACAGCTCATCTATGCTTGCCTTCACCAAGCTTCCTGACGACAAGGTATAGGGAGGACGCACCTCCACATAATCAGACGGGTATTGTGGGTGTTCATCCATCACCAGTGGACATGTCGCGACGATATTCTCTCTCTCTCTCTCTCTCTCTCTCTCTCTCTCTCTCTCTCTCTCTCTCTCTCTCTCACGCAGAGGTACCATAACTGCCAAGCTCTTGAACACAGAGCACACCGGCATGAGTATCACCCCCATTCAGGAAGATGGCAAAGACGATGATGATGATGTCGTCTGGCGTGTGAACACCTGCGGGTGAGAAGACGTCGGTCGACCACTGAATACTGTGATACTTGGTCACTCCTGACGAGAATGAAGGAATGAGTTGCTGCCTATCGGAAGATTTAGGTGAGTTAGATGTTCCCGTGCAGACGTGGAACATGGTTTACCGCCAGCGAGTCTTATAGTTCAGAAGATCTGCCAGGATACGACTTTCGTCGCTGTCATTTAGGACGTGGAGGAGAAGGAGGAGGGAGGAGGTGGGAGGTAGGAGGTAGGTAGTAGGGAGGTAGCTGAGTGTCTGAAACAGGTGAGGAAACAAATAGAAGAAGAGATACAGCCATCGACCC
This sequence comes from Panulirus versicolor, assembly GCA_032361705.1. NCBI lineage: Eukaryota > Metazoa > Arthropoda > Malacostraca > Decapoda > Palinuridae > Panulirus > Panulirus versicolor. Next base: position 1,208 of record JAUUDZ010439106.1, read on the forward strand.
GTATGAAATGATAGAGAAGGTCTTTGTACCTACTGGACACCGTTGACTTTCTTCATCAGGGGTCTGCACCGGATACTTTCAATGCTAAGCAGTGGACTCGTTCGACCACTCATTGGCGGTATGCAGTACACATGAATCAACGGAACAAATCGATTTTCATGTCGAGTGACTACACGATCATCGATGATCGAAGACAAAGCTAAACCATTTGCTTATCGGATGTCAGGATGGACCGGTTGACTGATAAAACCACGTAAATCACTTCATACCTTGGTGTCGGGGTCGTGTCCTTGGTGTGGGGGGTCGTATCCATTGTGTGAGGGTCGTGTCCTTGGTAGTGTTGATTGCGGGTCGTATCTACGATGGGGGAGGAGTGTCCCCTCTCTTCAACATACAACTCACCACGTGCCTTGCCTCCCTCCTCGCCAGCTCACCACACCCCTTCTTTCCCCCCCACAACAATCCACCATAGCCCCTCCCCTCCCACAGTGCACAACACCCTCATCTTCTCTCCCTCGCAGCTCCTCAACCCCCTTTTCCTTCCCCACATCTCACCACATCCATTCCTTTCCCCACAGCTCGACCTCCGTTCCATCTCCGCAGCTTCCCACTTCCCGTCCCTTCCATTCCTGCAACTCCCCACATCACTCCACAGAACAACACATACACTAATGACATGTTCAAACCCATCCTTGAATGATATCGAATCTGGGGAACTTACCGACATGAATGACGACTTCCCTTTACCCTAGATGCACAGCCAGCCGTCCCTCCATACCTCACGGTGCTCCTCAGTACCTCCACTGTGACGGCCACCACCCTAGAACTAGGGCAATAGGCAACCATCCCCCCCTGTACAACGAATCACTGACGTATCCCCTCGCCAACCCACAGCAAAAAACGACCATGTATTTCCAAATGAGAGAAGAAAATACCAAGTCTTCCTAAGTCACAAAGGATCTATCACAAAAAAAAAAACAACTAAAAGTAGGGTTTCGGATCAAAACGTTGATTATAATTGATCAGCGGAGACCGACGCCCCCCGGTCAAAGTCTACCGAACAGTTCATGAAAACCTGGCTGGACGCAAGATTGAGAATCCATCCGAGTGGTGCAACGTCATAATTACGTCCTCCATAGCAATATCACCGAGGAAGGAGATTAGTGTACTTTTCACGATTTGAGACCGTGAAATAAGGACGGTATATTTGTGGAACAAGTGTTTTATTACTGTCATTACCACTGCATCATGCTGCTTTACTTTACAGCAATTTCGACATACGTGACACCGGTGTTGTGTTAGCAGGAGGTTCTGAATGGTGTACCTCAGTTCATGTTGTGGTTGCAGCATAGATATCGAGTCGATTTTTCCATAACCAACACGGGACCGTCCGCGTGGGAATGTTTTGTTTCTCCACCAAAAGTCTCTTATTATCAAGGGGCCATACGTGAGAATTTTACGATATGTGTTGACTGGTTAGTGCGAACTTGCCGTTGTGGTAATTGGAAGGGTTCTGTTACAAGAACAGAGGACTTACTTAGCCTTAGAGGGAATATCCTCACTTGGCCCCCTTCTCTGTTCCTTGAACACAGAAGCCCCCCCGCTCCTTCAATTTTTAGTCGCCTTCTACGACACGCAGGGAATACGTGGGAAGTATTCTTTCTCCCGTATCATACTTGATCGCCGTTTCCCACCTAAGTGCCAGAAACAGATGAAAAAAAGGCCGCATTCGCTCACATTCATTTTCTAGCTCTCATGTGTAATCTACCGACACCACAGCTCCCTATCCACATCCAGGCCCCACAGACCTTTCCATGATTTACCCCGGACCTTCATATGACCTGGTTCAGTTCATTGACAGCATGTCGACCCTTGTATACCACATCGTTCCAATTCGCTCTATCCCATGGAGGAGTATATGAAGGAGGAGGAGGAGGAGGAGGTTGAGGGTGAAACAGACTTAAGAGCATAGGTAATATACACTCCACTCTTGAATTCTATAATCTTCCCCCTCCAGGATGAGGAGGGATGTACCTCATAACCTCCCTCCAGAAGGATCATTTGCCACACGTGGCCAAGTGGACCTGGAGCTTGGATACTATCCTTTTATTCCTCACATTATAGTAATAAATTTTAAAAATTTCCGTTACAAAAAAAAAAAAAAAAGAACGAGAGAACTTCAAGCATTCGTTAAGAGAACAAAAGTAAACCATCTGATTATTTCACCATGACTTCTAGACAACCTGTAATTGACCCTTCCAAAACCCTAATCGTCCGATACTTGTATATGATAGACATGATTAATCTGTCTCCTTTAATTGCTTTCTTTTTCGGAGTTTTACTCTGAAAAACCACAACACCACAATGATGATGACAACGTGTTTCAGTATAGTTCGCCTCGTCCACTGACAGTAGACAAATGACATGTTGACGATATAGACTTGTATGTTTCATCATCATATCCTGACACCACCAGCTGACACACTCAGGCTGGTCCATATGATTTCATTATTTCCATGAACCGCCAGCTGATACCCTCAAGGCAAGTCCCCTAAAATTACCAGCTGACTCTCCAAGGCCGATTCACACACAGTCATTATATCCTGACACTACCAACTGACAGTCTGAGGCCAACCTACACACTGTCCCTATCTCCTGACACCGCTTTGAGGCCAGTCCGGCCACACTGTCTGGTAGAATCTCCAAATTGAGGTTTAGAGAAGCGACTTGTCGAGTAGACAGAAGGAACAATGTGGATGTCGTGGGGAGGATCGTCAGAGAGAGTCCTGAATGACTCTTGAGCATGAAGACACAGACCCTGAGTACGAAGGTTGAGCTACGACGGTACGAGCCTTGAGTACGACGGTACGAGCCTTGATTATGACGGTACGAGCCTTGATTACGACGGTACGAGCCTTGAGTACGACGGTACGAGCCTTGAGCACGACGGTACGAACCTTGAGCACGACGGTACGATATTTGGGCATAGAAAATGTAACTTCATCTGAATCTTCAGGGTCAAATTAAAGGCCAGATCATCATAGGGCCATGTCGTCTCATCTAAGGGCCGTATCGTGCTTAATGGACGTCCTCATGTGTTCAAGGGCCGTTCCTTCGTGTTGTAAGGGCTATACCATCACCCCAAGGGAGTTAGGGACCAGACCGAATAAACGGCCAGACAAAGCCAACAGTTGCTTTGAGCTGGCCAACCAACAATTCCTTTTCTTTACCTCCAGAACCACAAAACCTTGGCAGAACTCGTCTTGCTTTTCATATATATCTCTCTTACGAGTACTTAGGGCGAGATTGCTCGAGTGAAGGGTCAGAGAAATCCTTCCATTTCTTCGGGTACATCAAAATTCCTAATATAAATGGAATAACAGCACTTAGGAATATGACTAAGAGTCCCTCCCACTAAGTATAGCTTTCATATATGTAAATAAAAGGGGGAAGGCCTCTGGGAGACGTAGTGACATGGCCAGATGGGTAGGATAACTGAGGACAGGAGATGTACCTCATATACTGACTGCTCACATGGGGGCAAAGTAGCCCCTGCTTCTTTTAACGTCATTTGTCAGGCTTCGAACGTCTGACATCGGCACGCATGCGCAATGCTGCCCATTGCCAAAGAACGCAAACTCACCTAAGCCTCGTCACGTAGTTGATTTACGTGGGTAGTATTCTTTTAAGGAATGATCTAACGCTGTTCTAATTTGTACCTAAGATGTCCCTCGTCTCTGAATTGATATGGGTGATGATTATAAGTTGAGGGGCATTAATACGTGTCTATCACATTGAAGGTAAAGTCGCTTCAAATCTGATACAGTCTACACAACTGGGGTTAGTGTGAAGAAACAAATGCTGTCGACAATAAAGAACAGGGCAATAAATCTTGGTCGTTTGCTACACATAGCTTAGCTGTTGGTGTGCTTTTGATTTGAAATTCCCTTTCAGTCCTCAAATTCTATTCCCATTCCTGGATTCCCATTCCCGCTGGTATTCCCAAGGGGTACGCTCGGTAAGGCGTGTGTGCGTGAGAGTGTGTGTGAGAGAGAGAGAGAGAGAGAGAGAGAGAGAGAGAGAGAGAGAGAGAGAGATGTCTCTGATCACACACCCACACACACACACACACACTCACATTGTGACTGGATACAGTCAACAGTTCCAGTCAGTGGATACGAAGAGGACTGTCAGCTTCTCTCACTGTAGTTAACGAACTGTACCAGTTTTTCTTCGACTGTCTGAACCAATCTGCTACACCCGTCGTCTCAATATACTTCCACTATTACAGACATGAAGAAGTGAAGCAAACTGAACAATTGATCGAGATCAATAATCTTTGGTTCTCACTATGTAGGAAAGCATTACACGTTATCACTATTACTGTACCACTGTAATTGATTCCACTGTATTGCATTTTTTTTTTTCAATTGGCTCGTTTGCTCGGGCCGTTGTGAATGAACCAGTGAATGGAAACTATATGAAGATGCGAGGGTGATGAGGGAACGATACGGGAAATGTTCTAATGTTTTGGCAAATACCTTTTCTTCATCGTATACTCTGGTTCTAACGCAGTATACCAACGAGTATATTCATTCACCTCGTAATATATTTGACACTAATGTCACTTCCGGTCTATATAATGGAGATGAGAGCTCTCTAGCGTATATAATATTGCGATGTAAGCTGTGATGTAAGCTTCATATATTCCTATATCTTGACTTTTTAATCTATGTCTTGAAAATAATTAACTTAGACAAGAACGATATGAACAGCGCGTTTGAGACACTATATCATCACTTCCCCCCCTTTTTTTTTTCATATATCAATGATCCCAATTTCCGCTTCGTAATCGAAAAACATGTATATCCCAACTTTACCAATTGATATTCTTGACTTTACGTCACTATCTATCTAAATTACACATGATCATATCTCTTTAATCATTCCACATATCGAATGAGTCGTGTTATTGACTGACTGATGTAAAGGCGAGATCGGGGCAACGCCAGTACATAATTACGCACATGTTTCTTAACAACGCAATTCAACTTTTCCATCGTCAAACAGGACATCCGAACGGGACTGACTCTATATATAATTCTAATATAGAAAAATAAGTTTGATATAACAGAATTATAGAAATACAGACTTCCTTAACTTTAGAATATTGTCGAAGTATCTCATTCGCAAACATTTGAGATAATATCTCAAAATCATGAGAGAATTATCTTATTCTGTTTTTCTTTGACGATGTGGACGGGTTGGTTACTGGTTGGATGTAAAGCAAAGCTGAATAATGATATTTGATCTGTGGTCTCTTCTTGACTGAGTGCTTGTTCATAGCTTCTTAGGGCTGACTTGACCCTTACAGCACAACGGTATGATCCTTGAGCACGACAGTACGACCCTTGAGCACGACGGTACGACCCTTGAGCACGACGGTACGACTCTTGAGCACGACGGTACGACCCTTGAGCACGACGGTACGACCCTTGACCACGACGGTACGACCCTTGAGCTCAACACTATGACCCTTGGCTTAGATGGTCAGGCCTGTGACCTACCACTTGAGGGTCAGTTCACCGTTCCAGCCCTCACACTGAGGGGTCGTATAACCCTCACACTGAGGGGTCGTATAACCATCACAATAAGGGGTCGTATCGTTAGGCCTAATGGTAGTTCCCTGGGGTTCAAATGGTTAATCAATGCTGTGGGAACCAACGATGCAAATGAATAGATCACACAATATATGTATATGGCTGAACATGGATGGGGGTAGTTCACTGTCGTCTTGCGAGTCAGCCGCCGCTGGGCTCGTACCACACCAACCCAGCCAGCCATCTTGTCTCCAGAGTCAGGAAAGTCGCACAATTACTCCTGACACAAATTGAGGTCAAGGTTGTTAAGAACTAACAACACCAGTGGTTGTTATCTTTCACTTTATAACCTTAATGTTGACGTCTTATAGTCTTAAATGTTGTGACTTATCTCCTTCTTACACAACTTTCTTCGTGTTTATCTCAGCCTGTCTACCTTGAGCTGAAATGACATAACTGGGTAATATTAATCACCCAAGGTTTATGTGGTGTCTTGAGGTTTATGTAAGTTCTGAAAGTCCCGGTTTACAGTTTGGTTTAAGTGTTCCCTCTGGTTTTAGTCTTACGTAAAGCCACGAGAACGTTTGGCAATTAATCAATTTACTTTTTGATGAATTAGTTTGTCTCGAGACGAGGACAGTGGGAATGGCTGACGCCTGTGTCTGCGTGAGACATGCACAGCAGACAGCTCTGGACCTGATCCATCTTAGTAGAAAACTTAGTGTACCCCTTGTGCACGACGGTACGACCTGAGAGCACGACGGGACGACCTGCGAGCACAGCAGTTCGACCTTTGAGGGTCAGGTCAAACACTAGCTCTTACGTTTAAGTGTCGCATCACCGTGTTTAAGGCTCCTATAGTCGTGCTCAAGGGTCGTACTGTCGTGCTCAAGGGTTGTACCGGCGTGCTTCAGGGTCGTATCGGCGTGCTCGAGGGTCGTACCGTCGTGCACAAGGGTCTAAGTAAAGTCAGTGCAGCAGAGAGGTAGGGTGGAGCCAGGCCGTCCTTGGCCCTGGCCAGTAAATAGAGAGAGCGCAAGGGAGAGGCGCTGGGCAAGGCTGACGCAACCCCCCTTCAGTTCCTTGTAAGGATGGTCGGCCCTCCCATGCATTACCAGGGAAGGTCTCGTCCTTTTCACCTCCTCGTAGCAGCTGGCCTAATCCTTTGTTGCGTCACGATGGCCAATCAAGAAATGAATTTTTAGAATAGGAAAATCTATTTCTGATTTAGTACGATGGGTGATTTTATGTCTTCTCTATATGGTGAACCTTTGCATGATGTGTGAACTCGTTGTGAAGGATTGGATATATCTTTATACATGCATACAGTTAAAGGACTTACATACATATATGAATGCACATATACAAACACATATATGTATTGGTTTGCAATCCTTCACAAAGCTAATGTTGCACCCACTACCTCCACTGGGTCCAGGGTGAAACAGAAATACATTGTATCAGTCTTGGTTCTTAGATGATACAGCAGATATCATACGAGGTATCATATCACTCTACCGACACTAACACAAGCAAAGGTCAGCAGGACTCTTCTGTGATTTTCAATTTTAGGGAAATTACTTGGGCACTGACCACAGCCACTGACGTGGGTCAGACATTAATGATGCTCTGGGTATAACTGATTGATTATCATTGCTGCTGATTGAGGCATGAAAGATTAGGAATTTATAGATTTGATTTATAAAAAACAAACTTTTATATATAAGTTGTCTTGGCACGGGTCAGGCAGTCAGGATGGTGGGAAGCAATAGCAGCTTGCAATCTTTGTTGCATCTTTAAAAGTCCACGGGAAATCAACATCATATGACATATTGACGAAAAAAGTACACTGATGCCCATTCATATGATGTTCATATTCTTCTTGAACTAATCCTATGGACAGATTGCATCAGCCAGGACGAGATATTGGTCCAATAGTGGGATATACATTTACCGTCGCTCCCTCCGCCTGACGACACCATACCGGTGTGGTGAACAAAGACGGGACCTGGTAGGAGACCAAGTCGGATATTAGCCAGGATTTTTATTCCTGTCAGATCTCTTGCATTAGTAAGTCTCTCTTCCTGAGAAACCTCAATATCTAACTTTACATATACTGTTATTATTAGAAATAGAGAATTTATCAAATGAGTTAGAGGAATAAAACAGATATTTTCCTGCAGAAAGTTTATGTCAACGTTCTCAAGGCTTCAAGCTCGCGCACGCGCAGTGGCCGCTAGCTACAGATATCAGAATGAGTAAGATATTTTATTGTATAGCACTAAATTTTTTTTCATATCGTTTATATTTCGTTTGATAATAGTATTATAGCCTCTATTTTAGCTTCCACAAGCCTCAAAATATACAGCCTAATTCTATATTACTAGGTTATTATAATTTCTGTTTAGCTTTTTTCTACAATTAAAATATGTTTATGCATGAGAAACTCGAGCAATCGATGGTAGAAATCTTGAGCGATATTTAATGGTAAAATTCTATTGGTTCTGACCATGAGCCGTTGGATCAAACAGCGGACTCGCTCACCCTTGGAGCCAGTCATCGCTCTGACTTCAGAGAGTTGAGCCATAACATATCTACGGAAGCCCCGGCGCGAGACAAAGAGCACAGTTTAGAGAGTCTTCGTAAGTGTTTGTGAGAAGGACTTGTACAAAACAAAATGGCTCATCTAAAGGTGCTAACCCCCGGAGAATCAAACCTCAGTGATCTCCTTGGCCCGCTGCCGACAGAAGAAGGTAAATGATTTTAAACTTTTATAAGTTTTTTAAAGTTGTTGCTATGCTTGATCAGCTGAGCCACTATATCGGGGTTGGTCTTAACATGTTTTTTGATAATTTATCACATTTTCATATTTAGACAAGTTCAGTCATGTGTGGCAAGTGTTCCTGCATGGGTAGGATATAGTGTATGTGAAGTTATTTCAACATGAATAATAATTATAGTAATATAAAGATTTCGATGAGTGTTCGGTTTATACATATAAGTAAGAATTAGATTTAATGATAAGTTTGGGAGGCCTAGTGATGAGTAGGTGGGTGTGTGTATCCTCCGTGGAGTACGAGATCCTTGATGAATGTTGTATGATGCAACCGAATGATTATGTGGCATTAGCAACTTCCGCAGGGTTTCCACTAGTGGGGGTTTAACGAAGTGGTTTCTGGTCATTTTGTGAAACCAAGTAGCTTCTAGTGGTGGGTTTAACGTAGTGGGGTCATGAATGACGTGTTTAACGGGTGGGTTGAGGGAGCGGTTTCATATTACGGTTTTCTGTGGTGTGCAGGATTTTTGTCACGTTCACTTTTATGTTAATGAAGAGTCACGTTCAGTTGAACGTTTTGATGTGTCGGGTGAGTGAACGTCAAGGTAGATGCACACTGGATGAACGGGTATTAGGCAAGATGTACTTGAACGAGTGAGATGAGCTACAAGCCGTGAACGGCTTGTTCCTTCACTTAAGCATTATGGGGTTAAGTGCCTTTTGTGTCTACTCGAACAGTGGCTTGATATAGCCACGTTCATTGGGAGCATTTTGGATGAACGGCTTGATGCTCTCTAACCCGCTGGTGAAGACCCAGTCTGTTGGTTGGTGGGGATGAGCAATGGCTGCCTGGTGACACTTGCTTTGGTCATTATGGCCTCGAATGTAGAAAGTGTGTGAGCTGGTCGTTGCTAGGCGGTGCACCCTAGTATCTGTAGGAAATTTCCGCTCGTCTTAATCTAATATTTCTCTTTTCTTGACAGTAATAAGAGTTTTTAAGGAATTTATAGGACTGGTAGATCTCTCAAAAGTTTAGTATAGGTTGATGATAATTTTTAATGTTTTCATTTCTATTGTCTGTTAATTTATTGTCTATAATGAAATTAATTTTTGTATGAAAGCTAAAGGAATTTTGTCTCCTTGTTACAGAG
>JAUUDZ010439117.1:0-13235 GCA_032361705.1 Panulirus versicolor
TTCGCTGATGATACAGCGCTGGTGGCTGATTCGGGTGAGAAACTGCAGAAGTTGGTGACTGAGTTTGGTAAAGTGTGATAAAGAAGAAAGCTGAGAGTAAATGTGAATAAGAGCAAGGTTATTAGGTTCAGCAGGGTTGAGGTAAGTTTGAAAGGAGAAAAACTGGAGGAAGTGAAATGTTTTAGATTTCTGATAGTGGATTTAGCAGCGGATGGAACAATGGAAGCGGAAGTGAGTCACAGAGTGGGGGAGGCGGCAAAGGTTCTGGGAGCGTTGACGAATGTGTGCAAGGCGAGAACGTTATCTCTGAGAGCAAAAATGTGTATGTTTGAGGGAATAGTGGTTCCAACAATGTTATACGGTTGCCAGGCATGGGCTTTAGATAGGGTTGTGCGGAGAAGGGTGGATATGCTGGAAATGAAATGTTTGAGGACTATATGTAGTGTGAGGTGGCTTGTTCAAGTAAGTAATGAAAGGGTAAGAAAGATGTGAGGTAATAAAAAAAGTGTGGTTGAGAGAGCAGAAGAGGGTGTATTAAAATGGCTTGGGCACAAGGAGAGAATGAGTGAGGAAAGATTGACAAAGAGGATTTATGTGTTAGTGGTGGAGGGAACGAGAAGTGGGAGACCAAATTGGAGGTGGAGGGATGGAGTGAAAAAGATTTTGAGCAATTGGGGCCTGAACATGCAGGAGGGTGAAAGGCGTGCAAGGAATAAGGTGAACTGGAATGATGTGGTATACTGGAGTCGACGTGTGCATTACACACGACAGCTGGAGACTGAGCGTAAACGAATGTGGCCTTTATTGTCTTTTCCTAGCACCACCTCGCACGCGCGCGGGGGTGAGAGGGGTGCCATTTCATGTGGAGCGGGGTGGCGGCGAGAATGGATAAAGGCAGCAAGTATAAATATGTACATGTGTATATATGTATATGTCTGTGAATGTATAGGTATGTATATGTTGAAATGTATAGGTATGTATATAAGCATGTGTGGGCATTTATGTATATACATGTTTATGTGGGTGGGTTGGGACACTCTTTCATCTGTTTCCTTGCGCTACCTCACTAACGTGGGAGAAAACGACTAAGCATTATAAAATACAGTCAAAATAAACAATTGTAATAAAAATAGTCATAAAAATTGTCATACTTGATTCCCATTACCACATTTGCAAGGTAGCACCAAAAACAAACAAACAAAAAAAAAAAGGCTACATCTCTCACATCCATTTTAAGAACTTGCTATGGTTTACCCTGGATACTTCACATGCTCTGGTTCAGTCCACTGACAGCACAAAAACCCCTCTACACCACATCATTCTAGTTCACTCTATCCCGAGCACACCTTTCATCCTCAAGCATGTTCAGGTTCCAATCACTCCAAATATTTTTCACTCCATCTTCCCATCTCCAATTTGGTCAAAACCTTCTCTGTGTTCCCTCCACTTTAGACATATACCCTCACTGTTAGCCTCTCTTCACTCATTCTCTCCATAAGTCTAAACCATTTCAGCATATCCTCTTCAGCTCTCTAAACCACCTTCATCATTATCACACCTTTCTCTCAGCCTTTTTTTGCTAACTTGATCAATCAACATCACACCATATACTACCATCAAACATTCAACTTCAAGCACATCCACCATCATCTGCACATCCTCATCTACAGCCCACATCTCGCACCCATATACCACTGCTGGGACTACTATACTTTCAAATATACCCAGTTTTGCTCTCCCAGACAACAAGCTCACTTTCCACACATTCTTTAGTGCTCCCAGAATCTTTAACTCCTCATCTAACCTGTAACTCACTTCTGCTTCCAAAGTTCCATTTGCCAACACGTCCACTCCCATGTATCAAAAACACTTCACCTCCTCCAATTCTTTCTTATTCAAACTCACACCCCAACTAACATATTCCTTAACCCTGCTCTACCTAATAACCTTGCTTTTAATCACACTTACTCTCAAGTCCCTCCTTTCACTCACTCTTCCAAACTCATTCATCAACTTTAGCAGTTGCTTACTCAAATCTGCCACCAGTGCTGTAGTATAAGCAAATAACTGACTCACTTCCCTAGCCCCCCCCCCTCATTCCCTACACATTGCATACTCACCCCTCTCTTAAAGACTTGCAGTTACCTCCCTTACCACCCCAGCAATAAACAAATAAAAGAGCCATGGTGACATCAAACACCCCTGCTGCAGACCATCCTTCACTTGGAACCACTCATTCTCCTCTCTTTTCGCTCTTACACATGTCTTACTCCTTTGATAAAAACTTCTCACTGCTTATAAAAGCTTTCCTCCCACAATATATATCCTTAAGACCTCCCACAAGGCATCTCTATCAACGTTTATCATATGCTTTCTCCAGATCCATAAAAGCCATAAACAAATCCATGTTTCTCTAAGTATTTCTCATACACATTCCTTAGAACAGACACCAGATCCACACATACTATACCACTTCCGAAACCACACTTTTCCTTCCCAGTCTGATGTTCTGTTCATGCCTTCATCCTCTCACTTACTACTCTCTCATACAATCTACCAGGCACATGCAGAGAGCTTAGACCTCTGTAGTTATTCAAACTCACCTTTAACCCCCTCCCCTTTTCACAATGGAACAACACATACATTCTCCTAATCCTCAGGCACTTTACCATGATCCATGCAAAAATACATCGAAAATCCTAACTAACCATTCAACTACACAGGCACTGTCTTTCTTTAGAAATTCAACAGTAATACATCCACTCTGGCTGTCTTGCCATATTCCATTTCACATAAGACTTTCACCACCTCTTCTCTTTTCATCAAAGCACTCTCCATGACTCTCTTACTTCGCATAACACCCTAACCCAAACATCCTACATATGCCACCCAATCATCAAACACAACCAACAGTCTCTCAAAATACTCACTCCATCTCCAACCCACTTCACTACCTGTTACCAATTCCCATTTACCCCCTTATGGTGCAATTGCAATTTAGATGTTTAATAAAGGACATTCCTCTGGCAAAACCTAAATTTAGTTTACAGTTCTTGTGCCATCATTTTTGTAGGTTTACAACTACATACACAATTGTTTAATGCATTTCACCTGAGTCAATCATGATCTGACAGTGTGCGCCCCTCCTGTATCCCGTTAATCTCTTGATTTCTTCATTTTACCCATAATGGTAGTTGGAATCTATCCCCACTGTGAAGGATAGTGTTTTTGGTGTTACAGTGGAAGACTTTGTTTACATCTCTCTAGTTACTTGGAGTTTTCTAATGAGAAGATTTTCATACTTATTCCAGTATCACTTGCAAGGGGAACAGAATGGGCACAAGGAGCAAGCAACAAAAGAAAAAGCCTCATTGCTTTCACGCACAGGTTCATATGTCACATACACTTAGAAAATGTGTTGCTTGGGGACTGAGCCTTTTTACTATGATGAAATAGGAAACAGTTTGATTCCCCATGTTGTAATCTGTTAGTTAAAAACTTCTAGCTATATATCCATCTTCCAATTTTACTGATTATCACCAGCTTACACCTTTTACGTGCTTGAACACTCAAGTCACATTTATCAAATACTTTTGCAAAGTCTGTGTATACCAACGTCAGCAATTCTGCTGTTCTCCATTGCCCCTACAAAATTATCCACGTAGTCAAGAAACTGAGACAGGCAAGACCTTCCAGCCCTAAAGTCATGCTGTCCTAGGTTATGTAGAAAGTAACATTGTGCCTTTCAGTTTCAGGGGTAATATCCTACAGTCTTCCATGCTTGCTATGCTAACAGGGAACTACTTTCATGTGTTGATTGAAAACTCATCCTTATGAGATTTTTCATGTACAGTACATTATGATATCTCTCTCCTGGTTACACTCTAAAGGTTACTACCTCAGAGCTTTCAAGCAGTTCTATTACAAAATTTCAGTTTCTATGTCAATGTGGCCTATGTAAGATCTCTGCACACACTAACTGATGGCTCCAACACTACTTGAGTAGATTTTAGATGTGTTCTACCCTACAACCCAGACTGGGTTCAGGCTCCTGGGATGGGTTGCAGGTTGACCAAGCTATTCAAAACTGCAGCCTGCATAGCCCCCACAGCCTGGCTGGTCTGGTACACCTTGCAAATATTTGTCCTGGGTACAAAATCTTCTCTAGCGTGCAGTCCTAGTGGTGGGGAAGAGGGCTGTACACTGGTGATATCTAAAAGGCCCTGAATAAGAATCTATGAAGTGTTGGTACATTTCATGATCACAGCCTGGCTGTGGTCATTATGTAAGCCTGCAGGCAGCAGCCTCCAACAGTCTGACCAACATTATGGCATGGCCCTAGCCTGAGCTGTGGGGGATAGAAGACCTAAGATGTGTGGCTGGCTCTAATGCTTTTACATATTCAGGGTGTCAAGAGATGCCCTAGAGAGGGACCAGCAAGATCTAATGATAGAGTGCCTTGACAGAAAACTCACAACAACCATTCAGACTATTCTCATAATGAAAATGTCTTATTATATTCACATGGAAATGCCCATGCAAATGCATGGAAACAAAATTCCAATTGATGTCACAAGATATAGCCATGACAGTATCCAACACATTTTCTATATGATCATAAACTTTGTAAATACATTCTTACATAATCTCATTACATCTAACCTCACTGTTTTAACTGTTTCCTTTAAGTCATATATTATGAGGATTACTTGATACAAAACATGATACAAGCTTACTAACTACCCAAAGGTAATGAATATACAAAGTCTGAAAAAGGCCATTTGGATTCTAATGTCATTATTCCTATAAAAGATTGTTCATTATTACAGGAAATCATTGGATAACAATGTGTCAGACATTTTTCTCAACTAATACTGCAACATGCTATCAATATTGCTAGCATTTTAAATATAACAATATTCAATAACCATACATTGTGGACTGGTTAAAACTAAAGGATAAAAGGACAGGCTGAGGATCAAAGGTGATTCTTAAAAGGAATAAAAACTGAAGATGCTTTGAAAGCTTTGGTGAAAAAAATTTCAGTTTACTGTAGTTCATTCAAGAAGCTTGCATGCAGGAGTACCTAATACAACCTAATACAACAGACTTCGAGTCCCTGACCCAAAAAGGGAGAGGCTTTTTGCATAAATCATTAAACCTACATTCTTAATTCTTGCAAAGCATCTCTTACTACAACCCTGCACCATAAATATAGCAAGTACACTACTGAACAATTCTAAAATGCCTCCTTAATAAAACTAAGAATACTGTACCATGGTTTTCAAATCACATCTGTAAAATTATGTACACCATTTTTTTTTTTTTTGACTAATAGGTATTTTAAGGGTGTTTATCTACAGACTCAGAGTGTACAGTTGAAAACTCAAAGGTAAAAACCTGCATATCTAACGAGTAATCTTGTAAATGAAAAAAAAAATTGATAGAGTCCATTGGTAAGAGGCACCAGGTGGTCAAATGGAATTTTGACAATTTGCTTATTTTACTTTGTTTTCTCTTCATTACTGGATTCATCAACTTTTCATACTGAAGAAATATTACAAATCCTGGGATTTAGACAAATATAAAAAATTATGACAAAAGTATCAAATCTAATCAAACCAGGTTCAAAATGAATCATGTGAAATCTTATGTCCATTACTGTCTCAAAAGTTTAGGCAAGTGTTGGGTTCAAACAGTGAAGCCATGCACTTTCCCTATCCCCAAAACCAAATGCTCCAATGCCTGACCCTAACCTACCTCAGCATAAACCTAGTCTAATCATTGTAATTCAAAAGGTGTTGCAATGAAAAATAAACACTGTAGAAAATAAATTAGTCAGCAATAATAACTCCTACCCCAACAGTGCCACCTACTTGGCAAATTAATGACAAAGTCCAATAAAAGTGCATCTTTTGTTTTGGCTAAGAGAGATCATGTGTGTAATGTGGAGCTTAAGGACAAGCTTGATGCTTGAAATATGTAGCATTGGGACAGTTACCATAATAAAGACAAAATCCTATTACTTACAAGTGCTCTAATAAAAGAAATATATGATTTGATATTAGTCGTATCAATGAAAAACAAATCCTTAAGCCGTACCTCTGCCTTAACTGGTCCTAAAAAATTCTATGTAACCCATACTAACTCTGCGGGATGCTAGTACCTAATCTGTCACTCAATAGGCCAACTATTTAGACATGAATGACTAATAGCAATGATATGACAACTCGAGTCAGACGTTAAGTGATGTGGCCTTTCTTTGTCCGTTTCCTGGCATTACCTCCCTAATGCAGTAAATGGTGATCAATTACAAAAGAAAGAAGTAATGGCTTACATTAATTCCAAGAAAAATACAAAGACCACGTACCAGGTACTTAACCACTATATTTCTTACCTCTCACATCAGCAGGAAGAGCAGAACAAACTTCTTGGGTCTGTGCATGTGTGAGTGCAAGGGATGCTAAAAAGGTTTCTGCCTTAGTCACAGAATCCATCTCTACTTCAACAATCGCTTTTTCTTTTACACAACTTAAACACTTTGACTTATCCACTTCTTTATGTCCCTCACATTTTCCCCTATCCAAGTCTGATTTATCAGTTTCTTTACTTCTTTCATATTTTCCAATCACAGAATCTCTTATCTTTTCACCAGCAATATTATTGGTAACATCAGGTACACTATCACTTAGTTTAGCTTTTTTTGGAGCTTTAGGTTTTACTTCTGGACTTTCAGAATCGGAAGATTCACCACTAGTTTGTCTCCTTTTTGCACTTTGCACACGACTAGAACTATTTGTAGATGATAAGGTTGTTGCAGACAAATCTGACACTTCACACTTGTTACTTACATCACAAGTTCTTAACTGTGCGTCACTTGGGCTACGGAGTCGGTTCTCTGCCACATCCTTAAGTTCTGTGGGAATACTGTTCGACAAAGAAGTATTAGCATCTTCATGTCTTACACTCTTTGATACTGGACTATTTGACTTCTGGCGTGTTTCACTCGTGTCATTTTCACAGTTTGATGCTGGGATATTAGTATCTATATGCTTTTTACCATGTCCACTCTCACATTCTAATATTGGAATATCAATACCTTGGTGCTTTCCACTGCATTCATTCTTACTATCTAATAATGGAATATTAGTCCCTTCATGTCTTTCAAGTTGTTTGTTCACACTAAGTGATTCTGGAATATCAGTACCTTCGTGTCTCTCATGGTGTTTGTTCTCACTGTCTGTTTCTGGAACACTGGTACCTTTGTGTTTTGAGTGTTCATTCTCACAGTCTGATTCCGTAACACTGGCACCCTCATGTTTCTTAGAGGATATGGTCTCCCTGTCTGATTCTGGAATGTTAGTACGACAGTGTTTCCCACCGAGTTCCCTCTCACTGTCTGGTACTGAAACACCAGCATCTTTGTCATTTTTTTTGCGTTCATTCACACAAACTGCAACTGGAATTGTGGCATGTTGTATTTTATCACTGTCTATCAGAATATCATCATCATGGTATTTCTCTGTGTGTTTTTCCTTGCACAAATTGCTTTCTTTTTCAGAATTTTGTTCTGCTTCACTTCTACGCAATCCATGATCTTCATTTACATTTTTGTCATACATATCATTTAAGTTTCGACAAATTTCCAATTTTTTACATTCACTACTCCCCTCCCCAACATCATTTGAACTGCAAGAGGTATTGCCTGGAAGTTCTGGGGTTTCAAGTTCAGCAAGCTTCAAACTATCTGATGAATTCTGGAGGACGCTGCTGCTACTGTCTCCCAAATGTGATGACTCTTCATCGTCTGTTCCTCCATCTAAGTCTTCCTGCGGTGGTGTCTCAGACACACCCCCTCTACCTCGAGTTCTACGACCATTTCGCCCATTAGCTGCTGGTAAAGACGTTCCCACCTGAGCAGCACCCTTCCTCCTTTTTGTATTTCTGGGTGAATACTGTGGTGATGCTCCATTTGTTTTCTTTGAAAGAACTGAGGGAGGACTGTTTGACTTGTTTCTCTTACGTCCCCTGCCTGTTTGCCTTGTGCGAGGAGTGATTTGTGAGTTTTCTGACGCAGCGCTAACCCCTGAGCTGCTACTCCCTCTGCGTCCACACCTCGGTGTTGGAGTGGAGGAGGAAGCTACACTAACAGTGCCCACACTACTGGCACTAGAGTCTGTGCTTCCCCTGCGAGTCCTTCGACCCCTGCCTCTCGGCGTTATAGGGGTATCCTTGGCAACAGGTGAGCCCCCTCCACGACCCCTAGGGCTAGTTCTCTGTGGTGTGTCTGGGGTAGCGGTACCTCGCCGGGTTTTTCTTGGAGGCAACTCTGGAGAAACTTGAGAAGGACTGGTCTGGGTTACATTTTTTCTCTGTCCTCGGCCAGTCTCTGGAGGAGTAACTGCAGCAGCACTGGATGTAGGGGAACCATCACTCCTCCCTCGTTTCCTGGTTGTCTTCATATCTGTGGCCTCATCTGGAAAGAAGAAACTTATTTTTAGAATCTATCAGACATAATTTACTTTTCCTCAATTATAAATTTCATTAGCAGACCATCTACCTCAAAATCATAAAACTGCAACAGTGATAATATCCAATGTACACTCTGTGAGCAGGATATCATCAAACATCCTAAATAAATATCTCCCTAAGCGTTATGATTCAATAAAACACACTTTTCAAAATCAAATGATAAACTCAACCTGGTGACACGGTTACATGTGCTACATGCCCTTACATTACTCCTTTGCCAGATGTATGAAGTAAACAAGGAGTACTGTCATGAATATGTTGTAAGATGTATGGTATGACTGGAAGTTTATTGCACATACAAATACAGAATGATTAATGATCTTCACTAATATCTATTATCCTGTAAGAATGTCACAGTTTCGCAAATTATTACACAAAATAAAGGCAGAGATATGATACTAGCTTCCGTGACAGATAAAGAAAGAGTGGCCAAATTATAGAAAAAATTTAAGCCTTAACATTAGGTAACAATTCAAGAGATGCCACTAAAACAATCTTAATCCCTTAACTCTTCAGTTTGGTTTTCTTTGCACTTATCAATTTTGCAATTTTTCAGTTGCATATAAAATCTATTTAGCCTTAAAAAAATAAAAAAATAATTCATAAAATGCAAAAATATTATTAAGTCAACAAGTAGATTTGGTCTACTACATTTTGATGAAAAGTACAAGTCTTGACGACCTTTTAAAGCAATGTGCTACAAGTACAGGAGGAAGCCCTGAGTGACAGTTGAGTTGCCACTACGCCTATCTTATAGATTAAATATTTTACCAACATAACATCATAAGTAATCCTTGTGTTTTATCTAATGTAATAAATCCTTTCTTGTTATAATCTATATCAGTCACAGATAATTTTTTCTAACAGCAAAATTGAGTCTGCAGAATTACCTGCCGCAAAAGTAAGATTCAGTGTTCACAAGTTCAGGCAAGCAGTTGCAACACTGGCTACACTATCCATCTATATCTTTGGCGATTGTTCCCTTAAAGAACTCCCATCAAAGGGGCAGCCTCAGCAAAAGTCTCCACATATCCCTGTTCTTACATGACTCCTTTGCACACTCCATTTCAACAATTCTCTCCCTCAGTACTCTTTCCCCCATATCACATCTGGTCTTTCTCTCAAACCAACTCTTTCAATTATACTATCATACACTCCTTATCTTGCATTCTTTCCGCATACCCTATCCCCCTCCAAGTACTACGTTTTACTCTACTACACATTTCATTCTCTTTATATCCCAGCCATACCTCATTTCTCATTCCCCTCCTCGTTTCTTTCCTCATTCCATCCAGCCAAAACACATGCTCTTCTTAAATAGCCCATTTCCACAGCCCAGATTCTTGACCTCTGTGACTCATTCCTTACTCAAGTTTCAACAGCATAGGTCAGGTTCAGGAGGACTATGCTGTCCCTTAATCCTTTCTTCACTTCAAAACTCACACCTCTACCCTTCATTATTCTATTAGGGTGCCCAATGACTCTTTTACTTTGTACCGTTCTCTCCCTTATCTCCCCTTACATATCATCATCAAATTTAGGCAAGAGAGCTCCTCAGTACTTAAAGTCGTCATCCCTTCCAGCTTTCTCCCCAATATCTATGACAGCTTAGCACACTTTCTTCTTTCACCCTATAAGGTTTTGCAAAATCTGTACTTTTACTTGTAATGGTAACCCTTTTACTGCCTTATCTTAGTCAATTTTCAACACTAGAAGAGTCAGTCTTCACGAAATCACTCTCCAAATGATCTAACAAAAGATCGTCCACAAATAATTTAAAATCAACTTCTTACTGGTTCTCTAAACTTACTCAAATTACTTTTTAGAAAACTCCGAGAATGTGCTATCATTGGCATGGCAGGATGATGACTGATTGTGGAGAGAAATTTCCATGCAATGCCACCTCCACCACCAGCCGGGATTAGTGAGCATCCTTTAGAAGCTCAAAATTTAATGCGTAAATATATGTCAAGTTCACAATAATATTAACATTCACGAGTTTATGTGATCAAAAAATCTAGTCTTTTTTCCTAACAGATTGTCTACATTAGACCTTTAGAGGCACAAATGAAAAGGGCAGTATCCTTTCCTCTATGCTAGAATGAGGTGTCCAACGAATGGGGCAGGGCCAAAATTTATCTATTTTCTAATGCAATTTCCCACAAATATATTTTTTTAAGTAACTCTGACCTTTTCTCCAAGTTTTCATTTTCTGTTATCTTTCAGAGAACTTTATATAAAAGTCAAGGAATATATATGCTAACACCAAAAATGTCATAACTGAAAAATGTTTCTGTTATCTTTATCAAAAACTAACCACAATAATGAATGATGAAATCTGGTTTCCCATCTAGATGACTTTAATACAATCCCTCTGATGTCCTGCGGGTGACTGAGATGCAAGATATTTCTTCCAACCATGGTGGTATGCTGCGAGTGACATCTATGGAAAACTGGTAAAAACAAACATCAGCTGGGATTCTAGGAAAGGGACATGAAGCTTTAATCTTCATGTGACAAAGAAAGCATGGCTATAAAATTTCTTAATAGTCAAAGGGAGTAGTTTACGTGTTGATGGCCATATTTTTTGCCTAGAGGCAGAAGCATTCAAGAATTATCAAAGTATACACCCCAACCAAAGTTAAAAGAAAGAAAAGTACAAGGAATCAATGCCCCTGCTGCAGTATATGGGTTAAAGACAAACAGAAATATTAACATGTATACTGGTTCGGCTATAGCACGAGGCACCTACCAACACCTGTCAATGAGAAATTACAGAATGAACATGCAATCCCTGGTAGCAGATAAATCTAACACTGATATATTTCTATTAGATACTGTTTCAATTACAAGCCAAGGGTCTTATAAGGCCTATTGACTTTTACGTATCAATATACAAAATGTTTTCCTCATCCCTACTACTTTCCATTCTATTATCATTTATTATAATACTACCTTAACTACCCTTACACAACAAATTTAACCTTGGTGTACTTGATAAATATCAACAATATGGTAAGGGTTATTCTATGTTTTGTTGATTTTTTTTTAAACAAATATATTACCTACTTTTACATTAGTCAGTCCATAAATTTTCCCAGATATACATAACTCACTAGTATCATCTTATTCAGTAACTAATAAAATACACTCAATTTCTTACTCTGTACATTTCTGTATTTTCTACACATCACACCAAAGCAGCAGAATGATATCACTGAACATCCAAAGATCATGGTTTGTATTACGCTTAATCTTACTCCTAAACATTTTTTTTTTATTTTTACCCCACATTTTCCTACACCTTCACGCACTGCCCACTTTGAGGGGGGGCCCAACCTCCACTTAACTATAAACACCGTACATTATCACCTTCACTCGTCTAACACAGCTACTCTCACAGGATGAAGTGCGCTGAAATTAGTTTCCTTCAAGTCCACCGGGAAAAAGCAGTGTGTGGCCACCCAACCCCCGAAACACATCAACTTTGATCACAGTTCAATACATGGCAGAAGGTTCGTACCCAAGTTGTTGTGGCAGCCTTCTCCCGGGAAGGGTGGCCATCAAACTCCAATCCCGCCCCGCCCGGCCCTTCACACTACCTTGTACCATCACCCATGACACCAGGATATCTACCTAAAATCCCTCAGCCTCACTAAATTACCCCCCCTCTCCTCGAAGCCTACTCCCATAACTTTTGCCCTGGCGCGCATCAGGCATAATCACATCCAAGGGGGGAAAAAAAAAACACACCCGCCATCCTCTCCTCCTGCGCCACTCCCGCTGCCGCCATCACTATATTCTACAGACCCACCTGGTGTCCTGCCTCTCTAGCAACACCCCATGGGCCAATTGCATGAATACCTGCCGTACTTACTGGTGTTTTTCTTAGTTTTTCTGCGGGACGTCATGTTTCATGCAAGTCACTCAAAAGTCAACACCGGCAGGACGACGCGCGGAAATTATGAAGTGATTGGTAAATTGTTACCACTTTGAACACTCAAGTATTTCCTAAGAAGACTGGATTGACTTATCAATTTTATCACTCTTATCTACATGTGATAGTGTCTAGGAATGAGATGAAGGTGGATGACAATAATAATGGTCTGAACAAGATCCCAGCCACTGTCAATTATACTCCCATGGAGCAATTAATAAGGTCGAGTGGTGTGCCTGACACCACATTTCAAGTCATGATTAATTCATGAATAAGATTCATATCTAGTAAGTGTATAGAATGGCATTAAGCAGGCAAAGACCCCAGAGAGCTTCCAGTGATACATTATATACGGTATCACAGGTCGCCCAGGATAAGCACAAGACGCAATGTAATAGTTCTCTTGGTAGGAAAGTACTCGTAAAACTTACGTCACTTCTGAAGAAATTTACGAAAACTTAAGTCAGTCAGGATATATCAAACGTGAAATTGTGTGATATGTCAGACATTATCTTATAAACTTTTTCTTTTCCAGGAACAATAAAATTACTAGTTGCAAACTGCTGGTTTAGCGAGGACAATAATGCCGGTCTGTAAGACTGGTTAGAATTTTGACGTTTTGCTTCCTCTTGTCTTTACTTTGATTATAGTAAATGTGCTTCTTCAGCTCAGCTTGATGTCAATTTTTTCTTTAATTGGAACTACGTACGTGTCTCAAATCTCATATCAGTTTGAAGACAGTGAAATGGATACTTGTGAAAGCAAA
>JAUUDZ010439128.1:0-13234 GCA_032361705.1 Panulirus versicolor
TCTCTCTCTCTCTCTCGCCAATGAGTCCTTTATATATGTTCTTTTCGACAGTTTGCGTGTTACCTTGCCTCAACTGCCGAGAGTTCAGTTTCTCCTATTCTTCTGCGCAGTTTCTCGACACATTGCGGTTCACCACACTCGATCACTTCTTGACCTCCTAAACACTCACATTTGGTTGTTACGTCTGAGATTTTGACAAAAGTATGACAGTTCCATTTACGACTATATACAACACATTATCCCGTCTCACCAGGAGCAGCAGATCTCCTCGTCTCTCTACCGGATGGTTTACCGATGCCGTGTTATTGTTTGGCTGATATCTTGATAGGAAACATTTGTTTCCTGGGGTTGAGGTTAGCGCTGATGAGAGTGCTATTGTTTATCATTCTTAGGAGAACAGTAGCCTCCCATTTGTTGCTAAGGAAACAGATGCCTCATTCTACCTCTGTTATGTTTAGATATTGATTTTTCCAACAAATTTCAAATGCCTTTTATTTTTTTCTTTCTACTGTCGGGCAGTTGTCAAGATGGATTCCCTGGGATCTCTTTAAATTCCGCAGTTGATCGTGTAGGTTTTTCAGTCGCCTCTTCATTGGCATAAATGTTGCAGTGATGTTACAGCTAAATCAACATGATGGATTTAACTCATTTATTAAGTTCGCTGGAATGTGTTGCTGAACTCTGTTTGAGTCACTAACTCATGATCTATTGCTCTTGACGCTCGCACAATTAGAAATTATGACAACCTTTTTAACAGTGGAGTTGATCACGTATTTTTTTGCTCTTTCGGTGAAAATAAATTCACCAAAAGAAACAGATGCAGGGGGTAAAAACCATAATCTAAAGCCACGATATGTCAACTGTGCAATACACCTGCAAGCTCATTCATATTGGCGTGAAAGAAAGTGATATTCTGAACGTTTGGTGAATATTCTCACCCGCATTTTTCTTGTTGTCTGGGGATCAGTAGTTAACAGGAATGACACGGGATGGTTCTCACAGTTTAGGTATTGAGTGCAGGATGACGAGGTTAACTTGTGAGTGAAAGATAACAGAAAGGTGTATGGATGTTACGTACGTGGAAGGAGTACAGGTAATTGGGATATGTACAGGAGAAAGCGTACTGGGGCTGAAAAAGGGGCAAATGATAGCTGAGATTCACGAGTATCAGTTTACTTCTAGATGAACAAGAAAATGTTTTTGATGATTAATGATATGAGAAAAACAAAAGAACAAATGAAAATGTCATTAAAGGGGCAAATGGAGAAGTGGTAAAAGGCAGATATCCTCTGAAGAGGAGATGGAGTGATTGCTTTGAAGGACTGTAGGACTCTTTGATGGTAGGCTGGCAGATGTAGGATGTTTGGGTCGGAGACGTATGCGAATTGAGGGAGTCGTGGAGGGTGGTTTGGTGAACAGAGAAGAGGTGGTAAAAGCCTTGTGTAAGCAGAAATGTTAACTCACCTCTACAAGAGCGTATAGTGCTATGGAAAATAAGTTGTATTCAAAGCATCCCTCAACCTGGGTTACCTCATCAATCAGTGAGACTAACTGGACAAGAACTGCCTGTGAGTCACCTAAAAATGTGCCAGTACCATAATGATGTACCTCATACTAGCGTCAGACTAGCTATAAAACCGTCAGCCCTTCCTAAATATCAAATAAGGAATTAATCAGCGGAAAGGATAAGAGATATCCAGACGGCGCCCATCTTGGTCCCGTCCAATATCATATTTTAGAATGGCCCTAGAAACCTTTGCTGTTTACACGCCATGGGGTCTTCAGTGGCAAGTAATTCGTTGTCAGGTTCAGAATACCCGTCCGACGGGGCACCTGACTGTGGGTAAATGATCTCTAGCCTTTCATCTGCTAACATGGGTTGAAGAATCAAGGGTAATCTCCTTTAGGTCCTCTTTGCTTGCCTAACCTTCACAAAGATTAGCATACACCTGAACGACCCTTGTGTGAAATAGATTTACAACTACCTTGATTTTAGCTGAGCAGATACCACAGTATATGGCATCATAAAAGGTTCATATTGTTAGCACGAATTTTTATGGCAAGCTTTTAAAGACACGCATAGACACATGCGCTAGAAATAATGAAGCACTAGAATCTCGGTTCTATAATGATGAGAAAGAAAAAAAGGAATAGCATTGCCCTCCAGCGCTCCACAAGTACCATCAGAATTTTCAATCTTCTTGAAACAGTTATATGAAGTGTCGTGTGGGCAATTTGCTGCATCTAAATCATTCAAGTACATCAATAACATAATCATAAGTAGTTGGCGTTTCTGACGCACAGCTGTAAAGATAATACTTGTAGACTCAAAGGAATGTGGATCCTATAACTCTCTCATTTCCCCGTGACCTCACACTAAGTCAGTAACCTTCAGATGGTGGCCTCATCCTGAGCAACCTTGCTAGATGGCTGGACATGAAATACTGGATAGAGATAAAAAGATACGAGAACAGTAAATTTCTGAAACCTCTGAGTAATTGCTGTTGAGTGTATCTACTGGAGCAAAGGCATCTGTACATTTTCCTTAAATACATAGACTATAATTTTACCCGGCTTTTACTGCTGGTACCTCAGGCATTACGATGGCTATATAAAGTTACTGGACAAGCACAGTTTCCTCCTGGACTAGGGAGACTGGACCCTCACGCATCTATGAGGTAAATCACCCAAGGCTCTGAGTATCCACACTTCCCGAGCACATTGTTTGTAGGCACAACCAAAATAACCTAAACCTTTGAAACGCTCGTTATATGATGATACTAACGAGGGATGAGTATTGATGATTTCGTTATCAATATCATTGTAACGATGATAGTGGCACACCTATGCTTTCAGAAATACACAGTTTCAGTAAACGTTTCAGCTGACATGTTTTCACACCCTCGTGCAATAGGTACTTTACGGCAGTCGTAAGCTTTGGGGGAAAAGAATGGTATTGAAAAACACTGCCTTTCACCGTAACTTTTAAAAATTGCATACAGAACCAATTTTCTATAACGCTGTGATATAAACTAATATGTTCAATAAGGAACGACTTCCATGGTATAGTCAGGAAAACAAATTTGTTTCCTGTAAAAGAAAGAGAAATTATTTGATTTCGTCGGGATGACTCGCTCCTCCACTGGTAGAAGAACGACTCGCATTCAAATTCTGGAGCATTCAGACTGTGATGTTCAGCCTGCCGCATAACGCCAGACACGGAGCCTAAGCCGAAGCCGAAACCAAGTCCTGCAAAACTTTTCTTCGTGAAGCCGAAGACGGCAGATATAAGGATATGATATGTGGTCGGAGCAGCATCTCCAGCTTCCAGGCCGAAGCTGAAGCCTTTGGAAGGGTACGAAGATGAAGCTGGATCGGCCTCAGGTCTGCATAAAGCATAATAGACACAACTATATGATGAGTGGAAAACTAAACTAAAAGTAAGCATCACATGTATCGTGCTTGTCTCCGCTAAAACAATTAATTAATCTCTCATTATAATTATTTTACTACCTTAAAAGCAGATTGATAGTGTTCTATTTAGGTTTTCGATGAAATGCAGCCGGGCATCAAGAAACCTGCTATCCGAAGAAATGATCACAGTTAAAAACGCTGGTAATTTACTATCCAGATAAGTATGCTAATGAAAACACGCTAAACTACCAGTACGTTTGTGAGATAAGGACTCACATGCATGTTTTCTTCTAAACATCACGGTTGAAATATATGTTTTTGTTATTTAGTTATATTGAGAACGTCGGAAATGAATTAAGAGGAGGTTTCTATATTCATCCACAGAAAGATGATTGATCCTTATAAAAAGTTGGATAAACTCAGTTTAGAACTACATGATGCTAAAGAAATGGCGAACACTGTGTCTCTGCGTGTGCGTAGGCTGACCCCATCTCCACTCGGGCTAACGTATGCATAAGAGATTATGCCATTACAGGATAGTGTACGCCACCGGGTAACAGACAACATGAACATAACATACTTGAAAACCCATTTATTACTCACTGTCGATAACAACAAGTACGATGTTCTCTTTTCCTACACCTGCCTTTCTCCTGGGACGCAAACGCGTCCTTGACTGAATTGCAAAACCCTCTCGATAGGGGCGGGGACAAAACATTGACAGTATGTAAAATCTGATGAATGACTCCAAACTTGTCATCATTGTGACGGGAAATATTTACATTAATGATCTTTTATTTCTAAGCCAGGTATAGATAATTCCTCTTTTCAAAAGCTATATAATGGTACTTGTACGCTAGTGCACCTTCCCACTAACTTCCTGTTACACTCCACTTTCTTTGAGGTTGTTCTTTTTCTTCATATTTTTTCACGGTTGTTTACAACCTTATTTCTTATCTCCTCTCTGGTCTACTTCCGTCTGGGGATCACACAAGATATTTCCTGTCTCGCTCCATACCCTCAGTATGACGAAACCGCTGTACCTAACCTCGCTGGAGGAAAATCAATTAAGTTCGGCACATATCTCCCCTCCTGTGTGGTTAGTCTATATGTGATCCCAAGGTGCAACCTCAAAAGTTTTCTCCAGGGTTGTCACTTCAGCTACCGTTTAACCTCGATGTTAAATTCTAGGGTTTTCGACCATCGTAGTAAACACCCCAAAACATTATTGTATTTGGGCAACATTTTTTTCTTGTCACTTTAGGGATATTGCTGTCTTTCATCAGTGGGTTTGGGATATTGATTTCTTTGGCCTACTGTACCAACACAACAAGTATTGTAAATCACTTCTATTCATCTGGTAACTATACAGGTCTAAAGAAAAGGTCATTTCCACTAAATAATAGATATTACGTTTGGGGTCGTGGCAATATTTACTAACCTATAATTCTCCAGGTAATAAATTGTTACAGCACTTTCTCTCATTCGCGTGTGTAAACCACAGTTGTGTGCGTTTGCAGGCAGAACCATAGTGTGAGAATATCTGGTTTACATACGTGGTATCATAACCTGTGATGATCTAACTGTTCTTAGTATACAAAATCATACAAAGCTGAAATCATCGTATGTTTTTCAATGTAATCTACGTCAATTTCCCATTTCAATTTACACCTGGGCAGATGTAGTGAAGCAGGTTCGAAAATAAGAGAATTATTATAAGCTGAATGGAATCACTTATTTTGATTCATATTTCTGGTGTGGAATAAAGGTCAGTTTCTATTTTCTACTCTCACTCGTTGCTGTCACAGCTGTATACATACATAGTTGTTTACCCGAGTATTAGTATACAGCTATATTTGTATAAAAGGACTTGTTTACAAGCACAGTAGTGTACAGACACAGTTGTGTACAAGCACACTTGTGTACAGGCATAGTCTTATACAGGCAGAGTTGTTTAGTGGCACAGTTAAGTACCCACAGCTGTGTACAGGCAGTTGTCTAAAGCCACAGTTATGGACAGGTAGAGTTGTGCACAGGCACAGCTATGGACAGGTAGAGTTGTGCTCAGGCACAGTTATGGACAGGTGAAATTGTGTACAGGCACGGTTATATACATGTAGAGTGTGTTCAGGCACAGCCACAGATATATTCAGGTAAAGTTGTGTGGAGGTACCAGTTATGCAAAGGTAGAGTTGTTGGGCGGCATCAGTTATGCACAGGTGGAGTTGTATGGAGGTACATTTATATATTGTGTGATGGCACATTTGTGTATAGCCATAGTCGTGCACAGAAGCGCTTGTCTAGGAACACAGTTGCCTACGCAGACAGTTATGTGCCAGAATACTTACGTATAAGCGCTGCTGTGTGCACGCGATTGCGCACAGGCAAGGTATTATGATTATTACCACGATGAGGGAGTTTTATATTCTTTAGTACTCCATCTCTTGATTCTTCTCTAATACAAATTTGTATATGTGCATGTTGTCTGCACATACCACGTACTGTTTCATTTCATCCAATTAGTCTGCCACTGATTTATTTTGATATCGCTTCTTTCCAACTTCTTTATCGTTTATCGCACAGTTTTGTGTTATGTCCTCTGGCTGTTCCATTCCCGCATCTGCAAAAGATCTGATCGCTATCTGCGTCATCAACATGGTTTAAGACCTTAAAGGATGTTATCATTTCGCTCCTGACTTTTCTCTCTTCCATAGTGGGTAGATTTCTGTCCTTTAATCTTTTCCTATAACTCAGTTCCGTAGATTCTCTAGCCACTTCTTTTATCCTCCTGTGGACATTCTCTATTAGGTCTTTGTGCTTGATTAGGTGCGGTGGACAAACTTGAAAGGCATATTCTGATTTTGGCCATATGTAAGATGTGAATAGCCAGTGAAGTGTTTCCTTTTAGTATTGGCCAGCAGACAGTCTGCTCCTTTATTGTTCTCCTATTGAGGGGTTCTGGTGACAAAGTTATGAACTCCCGAGATCCACTCAAGCCCAGATTCTTATTGGCTTATATCCCGCTAAATGATATTCATATTGAGGTCTTTTTTCACTGTGTCTCATCCTCATTACTTTACATTTACTTGGGTTAAAGTTCACTAGCCAAGTTCTAGAAAAAAAAAATTGAAACTATCTACGTAGGTCTCATTGTAAGTTGATGCAACCATCTTCACTTTTCACTTCCTTCATGATATTTGCGTCGTGTGCAACATCTCCAAACAGGAGTCCATACCTATTGGCAAGTCATTCACATAGATCAAGAAAAGCAACGGTCCTGGAACAGAACCCTGCAGCACTCCACTGGCGACCTCAAACCAGTTTCAGGAGGTTCCCGTGACATGCATTCTTTGTTTACTTCCTCTAGACTACCATACGGTACCATACGGTACAGTGCCAGATTCTTTCTTACAGTCCAGACGCACGCAATCCATTCGTGACTTTTATGTCAGGTGCAAGCACATTAAATTATGAGTCCGATCTTTATGGTAAGTCATCCATATAGGTTACGAAGAGTAATGGGCCCAAATCGGAGCCCTACGGCACTCCACTGGTGACCTCAACCCACTTTCAAAAGGCTTCCCTGGCATGTTGTTTGTACCTTTCCATCGGAGAGTCTTCGCTTTTTCTCTGGCTAGTGATCTAGGATCTTAATCAAGCTTCCATATGATACTAAGTCAGATTCTTTCTGGCATTCTAGATACAGACAATCCATCTAGGTTTCCCTTTTCTCTATATCATGGCCTATTTTTCATGAAAATCCAAGAAATTCGTTATCTTCTTTCCCAGAAATCATGTATCCTTCACTTTGATAATCTCTCATCCTTAGAGAGATGTCCCTATGCTCTCTGGTTATCTTTCCCTACACCTCACAGACCACACTCATCAGGGAAATAGATGGGTAGGTAGAGCTTCTTCCTAGGCTCCTATTCTTATAAACAGGTATAACATTCCGCTTTTCCATCCTTATGAACAGCATGTCAGGATGTTTATGAAGTGTGTCTGCACAGGACCATGAGCTTCTTATGGGTCAAGACCCATTCAGTTTCTGTTAATGTATTTTCTCAAAATCTTACGCCTTTCTAAAGCCTCCTAACCATTCCATCTCATTGGTGTTGGCGCTTAAGTGTCTTCCTCTGTTAAAACGCTTTGGAAAATGTCAATCATTTCCTCGTGTATCCTTACATCATTATCTACAACACCCACTGTATCCATTAGCCTGATAAACTGCTCTTTCACTCTTGATCTATTCCAGTTATATTCATGGAAGAGTTCTGGATTTTTTCCTGTTTTGTACAGAATATGCTGTTAAAAGTTTCTTTGTTCCACCTTTCTTATCCCACTATACTTGTTCCTTGGTCTGGCTTGAGGATTACTTGTGTCTTCGTCACAGCTCTTTTCGAAGTTCCTTTGCTTTTTGACATCTCTTATTGGCCCATTCTTCCATCTCTCTTAACCTACCCAGGCTCCTACTCCTTCACTGCAAATTTCAGAAACCTTTTGCAACAAGGCCTTGGATCCTGACATCTGAACTCCATTATCCAATCCATGTTTTCATGGAAATTGTTAGTTTTGTCTAGATTTTGCGATTGGTTTTCCTCTTGAAATCGTTTCATCTGTGTCCTTTTCTACTCCTTTATTTACCCCTTACTCAAAGCATTTCATGACCACTTTTTCCAGCTGGTGCATCATATTTGATATTCTCATTATTCATGCTAGTATGTCCAAATATAAGATTTCTTAATGATGGTATATTGGTTTCTCTTGTTCTAGTGTGTCTACTGACATGATTCTCTGTCATCATGAGAATCCAAATTTCCCGAATCTGTTTATTTGTAACTGAAATCCTTCATCATTAGTATTTCATTATATGTGAGAAGTGCAAGTGGTTCATGGACCATCCTGAATGTTCCTACTCAGTTACCATGTACTGGATCGTTATAATTCTTTGAATGATTTTCAAATATTAGCATCTCTTCTTTCGTACACTTTCGTACAGTTACTATTCCCATTACGTACTGTATGAATAGGTGATCCATGATTTCCTCGAAGTCAAAGCCTTATTTTGCTAAGAGAGACAATCCTTCTTTTATCCTTCCATCCACTTGTTTCCTTCTTTCGTTCATGTTTTTTTTTTCGTGACTGAGCAGGTGTATTTTTTCTTTTTCATTTGTAACATTTGTGTCTTCAACCCCAGCAATTCCTCTGCACTGGAATACATTGTTTTTAGTCTAATATCAATCTTCATGTTCTGCGTCTGTTGATCAACTCCTGCTCCACCCCGAACTCTTTATTTTCACTAGTTAACGTGATATAATCATCCTCTCTATCTGAGCAGCATTTAGAACATCCAGACGACAACCATCTGACTTTCTATTTTCAACAAATTTACCTTCGTTCATCTGAATCCTCTTACTTATTTTGTTTTTATACACAGTGACTACTTTATTTTTTTCAAACCCTTAAGTTTCTCCCCCTGTTTCATGACACCTTTGATTGATTTGGTTTGATTCCTTGTTTTCTTTACTTCCTCTTCTAATTTTGTTAACTTTGATCTTTTTTTTTTAATGATTTGAAATAATAACCCCAAACTTTTATACTTTGAGTTGTGTGTGTGTTTGTGTGTGTGTGTGTGAGTGTGTGTGTGTGTGTGTGTGTGTGTGTGTGTGTGTGTTTGTGTGTGTGTGTGTGTGTGTGTGTGTGTGTGTGTGTGTGTGTGTGTGTGTGTGTTTGTGTGTGTGTGCCAGTCTATCTGTCTGTCTGTCTTTCTGTTTGTCTGTTGGGGAATGGGGGTGAATTAGTATTTGCTATAACTATTTGTGTGTTTCGGAAGGAAAGATTTATACTAGTGTTTCCCCGTTTTTAACTAAATATATACAAGTATATCATGCCATTACTCCAGTGCCTCACACATACATTCCCTCACAGTTCAGTACAAGTACATTATTGAAATAGGTAATCACTCGCACATACATGCTCACCCTAGCCTTAGCCAGGTACTAATTCATCGACCACCTCTGAGGGGAATATGAATCCTTGGGTTAGGCTTGGTCTAAATACCACCCCCAAGATTCGAACCCATACCGTCTCCACCCCGGATGAACCGATGGAGACTCGTGGTCATTATCGATGACCGCCAGTACACGGTGTGATAACTATTTCTGATTGCTGTTTGTGTGATACAGGAGGAGAGTTTTTCATACATGTTTCCCCGCTCTTAACCCACAGTTGTACATGTATTCTGTCTTTACTCTTATGTACACACACACACACACACACACACACACCAACCTAAGCCAAGTACCCAATTATCGACCGGACGAGGGGATGATAAACAGCTAGGTTTTCTGTGGGCTGACTGCCGCTCCCAGGACTCGAACCCAGGAGAGCCCGTGTGTGAATCATAGTCACTGTGAGTGTGTTTGAGTGCGTGCGTATGTTGATGTGGTGTGTGTCTGTGTGGGTGGGTGGGTGGATGGATGTGCGTGTGTGTGTGGGTGTTTGTGTGTGTGTGTGTGTGTGTGTGTGTGTGTGTGTGTGTGTGCAGGCACAACTTTCGTATCGGAACAGTTATTACACACAACAGTTGCTTGCAGGAAAATATCTACAGTTTATATGTATACAATCATGTAGCTGTGTATGTGCACAAGATGTTTACAGGCACAATTATGTACACCCACAATAGTTCTCTGGACTTTTTTTAATGACCAAAATGCACAACAACTAACCCTTAAACAGAGTTGTCGATGCATTGAGGAAATTACCAGGCGCACTACAATTTCCCCGCACATAGTTGCCAATAATTTTTGCATTTCCTCAACAGGATAGAAATTGCTGGCTGCTAGGTTGATGTATGTATTTCCGAGAAAATATTTCCTTGTTGAGCGTGAAGGTTGTGCCGACAATTGTGGGTTAGGAAGAGTGAAAATGGAGGGGTTGCATGGCTTGAAACTGAAAAACACCATCCCACTGTTCAGACTGTAGAGTGTAGTGGCCAGAGGGAGGGTAAGGGGAAAGGTAAGGAAGGGCGTATCACTCTGGGAGAAAGGGAGTGTTAACTATGTGGGAGGGTGTGGTGGTCAGTGTGGGAGGGGGTGCTTGTGAGGAAGAGTGTGGTAGCTTTCTGATGGAGTGAAAAAACGATGGCCCGGAAGGTCGAATCTGATAGTATTGATTAGTCCTCGTCTCGATAGTCTCTAACAGAAGTTATTGAAATCAACAGCCAGACACGTGAGCAGGTTCAAGCCTTGGTGGCATGGACCGAAGCAGATGGTCCACGAGAACAGTGGCAATAGATCAGAGGGAGGACAGAAGCATGGCAGCGTATAGAAAAGGATGGCTGCAGAGAGGTAATACCTAGATAGTTGATGGGACGAATGGCATTTGATTCCATTTTTGCTAATGGGAAGGTGGACGAGGAACTACTTCAGATACGTGAGGAATACTCCTTACTAAGGCAATCCAATCCTGTAGATATGGAACAGCTGCTCACATGAAAATAATCACGGCACCTACACATCAAGAGGAGGCATTTTATGTGGGGTTTCTAGGACAGAGTGGACGACACGGTTATTGTCAATATATTTATAATTTTTTCAGCGTTTAATTGTGGTGTTCTGAAATTGAAAAAGCAAAGTTCCTGTAGGATCAATTTTGTGCCTGACCAGTTGTGTGCAGGCACCAGTTTGAACAGACACACTTTTATGGAAGTACAGTTGTGTATGAATTTCTTTGTTCATAGTTTATATGTTACTTTATTATTGACCAGATTACGTACACCCACGAATGTGCACAGGGATATTTATATCCAGACCTGGCTGTATGTCATCACTGCAGTTGATGTATTATAACTGAAAGTCAGTTGACTCTATCACATTGAAAATGCAAGAAATCTTTTCATCATTACTGTAGTTGAATAAAGATATATCATAGGTCGTCATTTTCTTTTTCTTTATGTAATCATCAATACATGGGTCTCTTTACAGCTGTAGCTAACGTGGCTGTAGCTGCTTTTGTATAACAGCAACACTTACTCACGATAGGCAAAAACATATGTACCTTTAGTGGTGACCAACACGTAAGTTCTTTTCAGACAATGGACTAAGTCTACTTCACCCACGACTATTATTGTTTTTGACACTGTTAACAAAAACATTCTTGTGCACTGTTTTATTGATATATTTCACTAACATTCTTCTGAGTTGTGTCTTTCATTCTCGTGTATAGCTATTATTAGCATAATTCAACAGATTTTTCCCGTAGTTGTTAGATGTACCTAACATAATTGTCAGAATGTCGCGGCTTTACAAATAGGAAAGTAGTTGTACTTTTAGATGGTGTTGCTTGTTGCCACGAAATAAAAAGAAAAGAAGATTTGAGTTGTAGCAGACGGGGCTGAGAAGGCTGGCATAATCCGCAGATATAATCGTCAACATTCAGTGATGGTGGTGGTAGTAGCATTCATGAATGCTGCGATTCGTTTAAGAACAGCCTAACAATAATATTTATACTAGAATAGTATCGAAAAACAAAATTTGAAAATTTGATAATGGTTTTTACCATCCTTAGATTGTATGATCAGTACGGTTGGAAACATGTTCATGTTTAGCATAAACAGAAAATTCACCAATGTTGGTTCTTTTATTCATTAATACTAAGCTCAACATGATAGAGTTAAGCAGTCATCTTTCCAGCCGATCTCCCTTGGGGCATTACGTATATGCCAATCCAGAATTTGTTAATGATGAGTTTGAGATGTATTATACTGGATCCAAGTTAAAGTATCCTAGATCTTTCATTGATAAATGTCTTAATTTGGCAAAGAATTCGTCTTACAGAATTAACCCCAAACCTCCCCTTGATACCAAGAATCAAGTTTTTCCATTTGATGACAATTTTATGTTGCTGCCCAGCCTGCTTAAAACATATAATGTGAATGTAGCCTTCAGCAATAACAATACTTTAAAAGATAACTTACTCAAAAACTCGCCAGAAGATTCTGCAGGCTGTGTTTACAGAATGCTTTGTAAAAGCTGTAATATGTTTTATATTGGGAAGACTGGTAAGGATCTGTCTGTTAGACTTAAGCAACGTAAATATTGTATAAGAACAGGACAAGAATCAAATGCTCTGTTTAATCATGTTCAAAATTATGATCATTATACTGACTGGAGTACTGCAAATTAAGTTATATACTGTAACTCCTTGACCAAGAGAAATATTGAATTTTCTCTGCCATCCTACTCTCTCCTGA
Source organism: Panulirus versicolor (assembly GCA_032361705.1). Taxonomy (NCBI): domain Eukaryota; kingdom Metazoa; phylum Arthropoda; class Malacostraca; order Decapoda; family Palinuridae; genus Panulirus; species Panulirus versicolor. Next base: position 12,668 of record JAUUDZ010439128.1, read on the forward strand.
CCTTTCTAATCTCTTTCGACTCTATTAGCTCTACTACGTTTGCTTGTTTGCCTTTTCTTTAACTAAAATCTTTTCGAACCGTATTACGTCTTCTCTTATTTTTGTTCCATATATTCTTCATTCAGGTTCCTCTTTATCGAAAATTTGGTATACATGCAATTCATATTCCTCTTCCTACTCGCTTCACTCTGTCAACACTTTGATTTCTTATCACTTTATATCTGAGCACTTTGGAAGTGATACATTTCAGGACATACGAATTGACTAAAGAAAAGGATAAGTCGCCGTCTATGTATTGGTGCCGCAACCTGATCTTATCAGTCTGAAAATTTTTGACTTTAGATATATTGGTCATGCCATCCAACTTTGGAGCTTCTTCCATATTAAATCTCCGTAATGCGTAACGCTGTCCCTGTAGCCTCTTCATCAATAAGCAACGCGCTTAAATTTTAGCTCTCAAATGATTTCCTTTATACCAACGTTTCCCTACACACACACACACACACACATACACACACACACACACACAAAAACACATACACATATATACAAACACATACACATACA